>APFE031592129.1:0-21898 GCA_000404065.3 Pinus taeda | reverse complement strand
CTAGTATTGTGCCTCATGAACCATTCAAGTTAGAGATCCCTTGACTCTTTTTGAATTTAAGTATGGGGGATTACGCAGTGCATTATATTCATTTTGGGATTCAACTGCGTTAAGTAAGTCATTCAAACGTATGACCATTTCCATGAGAGGTAGTCGTAACTGACTAATTTCTCATGATTTTTGAATAGTTCACTTAGCCCTCATTGCATCGGGTGATGCTCACAGGGGTGAAGAAGTGGGATTGAAACTAGTGAAATGTGGAGAACGAATCACATAGCATCAATCATCACTTCCGGGGCTTGCACCCGGTAACCAGGACTTCCCAGGAGGTCACCCATCCCAGAACTCCTCTGGCTCAAGCTCGCTTAACTGTGGAGTTTTTCCCCACAATCAAGCCCACTTAGCTTGCTACCCCATTTGCAAAACCTTAGCAAGTATTGTGCCTCATGAACCATTCAAGTAGAGATCCCTTGACTCTTTTTGAATTTAAGTATGGGGATTGTTTTCTTGTTGTGCATCTCCTTCCTTTCCCTTTCGAGATCTACAGTCTTTCTTTAGGTGTCCTTTCTTTCCGCATTTCCAGCACACTATCCCCGATCTGGACTTGGATCTACCTTTCCTTGATTTACTGCGATATCCTGAGATCTTTCCTCTTTCCATTTTTCTTCCCCTAGACTCTGCACTTAAAGCATTACCCGATGTCTCACCGGACCTTTTCCATCGCATTTCCTCACTAAGGATAGCACCAAAACCATCATCAAACTTTAAAGTACTAGATCCAAACATAGAGTTACTAATGGCCATTACTAAACCATTCCAACTTTCTGGCAATGAGCACAAGAATAACAAAGCTCTAACTTCATCATCAAAGTTTACCCCTACAGAACTTAAGTGACTTGTAACAGTATTAAAATCATTTAAATGGTCTACAACAGACCCACCATCCGACATCTTCATATTAAATAACCGTTTCATAAGAAATACCTTGTTTGAGGCCGAGGGTTTTTCATATAGTTTCGCCAACACCTTAATCAAACCCTCTGTCATTGTTTCATTCGAAATGTTGAAGGCAACTGATGCTGCGAGGCACAACCATACTATTCCGAGTACCTTCTATCGAAAGGGTTCAATTCTTCATCTGTCATACCTGTCGACATCTTCGTTTTTCCGCCCAATGGTAGGTATAGATCTTTCTGATACAGAGAATCTTCCATCTACATCTTTCACAGTGAGAAGTTTTGGCCATTAAATTTCTCGACCTAAACTTACCATCTTCTGCCATTGCTCTCACTCGAATGAGGAATCCTTCTTTCCTGCGAGTTTATCAGCCAAATAGACCTTCAGCTCTGATACCAGATAGAAAATTATATATTACAGAGAAATGGAACACATAGAATATTGCATAAATATAAACACAAAAAACGCATAAAACCAGAGAGACACAGATATACGTGGTTCACCTAGTTTGGGCTACGTCCACCCCGAACACCCAGTCCTTCCTTTCTATTATCCAGCAAAATGAAGAGTCACAACCTACAGCAGATCCGTTATAATATCCTTTGTTTTCTCTCACAGTCTCACCTCTCTATTTCTCACTCGGAGAATACACATCTATTACACAGCATCAATACAATGCCTTCATACAAAGAGAGGGGTTGCCTTATAGGGCAAAAAACCCTAAACTAAACATAATTTCTACCGTCAGATCATCCGCCTAATGAGTGGCCCAAATTGACTAGAAATTACTATACTTTTACAAGGAAATTTTACATATGTTTTTAGCTTCGGGGATGCTGCCCCCAAAACCCCTGCCGGGGGGGGTTTCAGCCCCCCCCAAACCCCCGTGGAGGGGACAAGTCCCCCCCCACGTGGAGGGGTGTACAAACTTCCTGGGGTATACATTCAGCTAAAACAAAGACCTCTAAATAATCATGCTCCGTACCCAACACATTACACTGGCATGGATAGCATCAAATGCTAGTGGTTAAGGATTGTGCGTTCACATGCAGAAGTTACTGCTAGTGGTTAACCTCTAATCTGCTGGCGATTAACATTTAAATGTTAGCAGTTAAGATTTTTGCGGTCGCATGCGACAGTTAAGTTTGTGGTTAACTCCCAAACTCCAACGGCTATGTCATCAAATACAATGTGCAACCCATATTGGTTAAGACACATAATATGGTGTAGTGGTAATGCTTGGTGCTTGTGCGAGTGAGGTCACAGGTTTGACTCCCAAACCTGCCCATAAAATTTTAATTGACCTTTGAGAGGGCACATGGCGGCCTCCAGGCTTGCCACATGTCATCCTCACATTGGTCCACCTCAATGTCCCTTGACGAATACCATGCAGACACTTGTCGCAATGTGATTGGGCCACCTGTGGGAATATTCCCTAGAATATTCTTTTTCTGACTGGGCTGTACAGATGCTTAGTCAACATCCCAGTCAGCCTGTACCAAAATTCGCCTGTTTGACCAAACGATCAGAACGCTCTAACTTTCTCATACAAACTCTATTTTGAGTGAAACAAGTTGCCTTGGGATCATATCACAAAGATAAACATTGTCAGTAAGGTTTTGATCAATTCTGAGCACTTTTGTTTTTGAGCAAATTTTTGCCCCTAATCCAGATTTCAGTCACTCCTTCCCACTGACGGGATTTTGGACCCACAAAAGTTTGTTATCTAATGAGAGTTGAATACCCTTCTCCTTCCCAAGTTCTATCGATTGATTCTACCTGGAAAAATATCCATGAATACCACTTGGGTTCACTGACATGCCTTGCCTTGCAAATGGCTTGGCACTTCAACCAATGTTCTCCTTTTGCTGCTGACCCAATCCAACAAATTTTGGGTGCTTACTGATTAAACACCTTGTTGTACCAAAGTGATCCCTCAGTGCTTGGAAAACTTATTGATTGCCTTTCCACTGAGAATCATGTTCCCCCTTTGTAACACATGCATTCGATGCAAGCTTCTCCTTGGAAACCACTTTTCCAAGTTAAGCCCATCTGAGTGAACTACAACAATGAGTTCCAATATCAGTAATAATAAGAAATGAAATGACCATTCTTTTACCTCCATGGTTCTAAATTCCACAACTTGGAAGAATGCATTCACCATATCTTTCGCTTCTTGGCATCAACACATCAAATCGCATGTAGACCATTTGATATTTTAAAAGGGCTACAAATTTATTTGGAATTTTTTTCCACTTTCGCTTCTTGGTTCCATCATCCTCCAGTATTAACATGTTGCTCATATCATGATTTTATAATGAAGGTTAATCATAAGCCTCTTTCTCAAGCATGGACCTTCCAAAATCCTGCGACATCTTGTCACAAGAAACACCATTGATCTTGAAAAACACTCATGCAAGAATATAACTTGACAACGTCTTCCTTTTGCTTCTTCAAAGAAACATAATTTCACATAATGTGAACATCTCCATGTACACTTTGGTGTATAAACCATCTTGGTGTTTAGTCGATGGTTTACTAAACACAAGTCGACAAAACATACTTCTTCAAACAACTGACTTTCAAGTCAAGCAAAAATATGTACAACAACTTGATTTACAACAAGAATTCCACATTCTCATGAAACAATTTTTCACGTCTCCCTTTCATCTTTGGAGACAAAATCAACTCTTCCAAGGACATACATGTAATAATCAATCGACCACACAAGTCGACACTCATGCATGTACAAATGGTCAACATTCTCAAGTTGACAACGCACATGTTAACAAAGAAATCAAACAACACAAATCAATCACTCATGCATGTTCAAGCACAATGAAACTATCAAAAATTCCACTATTCATAGACACAAACTCTCATGCATTTAAAACTATCCTCAACTCTCTCACAAGTACAATCATGCCATTGGTATGTACGAGTACTTAAAGAGCTGAAACAACCAAATTTGTTGCAATAAAGTGAGTCAACATACTCCACTTTCAAACACCTTCCTGGCGTAAACACGCACGTTCAAGAATGCAACATGCGTGCAAATTTGTAGTTGCAAATTGCCATCTTTGCTACATCTAAGTGAGTCAACATAACTCTACTTTTCCAACATCTTGCTTCACACAATATGCAGCATACTTTCACAAGAAAGTAAATGCATCAATAAGGCAAGATTTGCATCAATTATCAAAAGAAATGCAAAGCCTTAATTGGTTAATAAATTTAACCATCTCTTTCCAAACCATTTCAATGGCGCTTCTTTCAGTTGCACTTCATCATGTGTATCATCCTGACCCACATCAATTATGGAATCCTCTTTTCCATTCTTTCCAAAATCTCTCTACACCTTCTTCAAATGTCGTGGATGACTTGTTGGATGCAAATTCCAACACTTGTCTACAAGATGACCCTGCTTTGGCAATGAGTGCAAAATAATTGCATCTTCTTTTCAACATGGTTTCCATATCCAATGGACCTTTGGCTTTCTCTCTCTTTTGTTTTGAAAGTTTCTTGTGTACAGCTATCCTCTTCCAACACCTCGAAACAGTATGGTTATTCAAACCACAAAAGGAACATGTAAATTTTCTCCAAATCTTATGTGAAGATTTACCATGTTCATTATAATCAAAAGAAACTTGATTAAAGGCAGATTTATACCTTTCACATTCACCTTGGTCCCCTTCCTGAAGAGGTGAATTTGATGAGGTAGTGGCTCTCTTCAAAATACCAACAATGGTTTCAATGACCTTGGAGATTTCAACATCCTCTTTTTTGCCATTTCCACTAGTCGCATGCTTATGAGCATCTTCTTGCAAAGTGGGTATAAAATTTTTGCATTCCTCATGAACACAAACTTCACAAGCTTGAGGTAATGGACATGTAATGAAAGTCCTTCTTGGAACACCTTCATGTGCCTCCTTGGCTTTGGATCATTCTCCATCATGGTATCCATAACCAAGACCCAAATACTTAGGCCTTTCCTTAACAACAATTGGTTCAACTATGCCTTGTGCATGTTTGCCTAACCCTTTACCTTCATAGCCCATCTTCATCAATAATTTGGAACCTATTCCTCTAGTGTCTTTCAAAAGCACCAAAACATTCATTTTGAGAGGAAATTGAAGATAAAATTGAATTGCATACCTCATTTTCATGCACATACTTGGCTAGGGATTCCTTGGCATCATGGATTTGAATCTCCATCTCATGCATATTTTCAAGAAGATCTTTCTTCTCCTCCTTCATGGCCATCAACTTTTCTTGAAGTATAATGTTCTCATTCCTATCTTCATACAAATCTTGCACCATATCTCTCATGATGGTAAGCTCTTACAACATCTCTTCATCAAAGATTATTGCTAAGGAAGATGGATTAGAAACATCACTTGTTGAAGTTGTCATCACATAAACTTGCATACAGTTAAATTTTCCTTGCACAAACACAAAACAAATAGCTAATTTTCTAGCTAATCTTGGCAAACCATCTCAGGGTTAAAAATGAGCTAATATTGCTTTGGTACCAACTTGATCCGAATGTTGGGAGAATTTTTTAATGCTATGCAAGCTCCCTCATCAGTAATTTAAAATGTGTTTAGGATCATCTCAAGTTAATCAAATTGTGAAGGATTATGTGTCAAGTATTGAGTGTGTTTTATGAGCAATTCACGAGGTTAATTTGTTGTTTAAAAACACATAGACAACAAGTAAATTGCAGAGAAATAAAACACATAATACTCATAACACAAAGTTGATAAAGGATTTCACCCCTCTTGGGCTACATCTCCTTGGACCTGCTTCAATGGCTATGCCTTCTTTGAAATAATGGTCAATTCTCTTATTACATGCACCTATAATGCTCCAATGGATTTGCAACTTGCTCCATTAGATTTAGAAGACCCAAAAGCCCCAAAAATGACCTTCCAAGCTCTACAATTGGAATTTAGTTGATCTAGGCTTGACCTCCTCTCCTCGTGGCCCTAAGCTTACTTAAAATTCAACGTAGAAAAATCACATAAAAAAGTGTATTTCTGCCTCTGAAAATTGTTCCATTGTGTTTAGAGCATCTAAATCATCTAGGAATGACTCTTTCTAAGCCAAAATTGATCGAAAACTACCAAATTTATGGCTTCTTCAGTTTTTCCTAGGAAATCTCCACTAAATCTGGAAAAACTCCAGTTAACTCCAGATTTTTTGGATCCGCCAAAATTACCGCCAACTTCATCCTGGAATTAATTAACGGATAAGCCAATTTAATTAGCACTAAACTCCATTGGCACATTAAGCTGGCACGGTTAGCATAAAATGCTAGCGGTTAAGGATTATGTGTTCACATGCGTTGGTTACCACTAGTGGTTACCTCCAATCCATTGGTGGTTAAGAGTTTTGTTGTCACATGCGGTGGTTAGGTTTGTGGTTAACTCCCAAACTCCAACGATTTTGTCTTCAAATACAATGTGCAACCCTTATTGGTTAAGACACATAGTATGGTGTAGCAGTAATGCTTGGTGCTTGTGCGAGTGAGGTCACGGGTTTAACTCCCCGGCATGCCCATAAAATTTTAATTGACCTTTGAGAGGGCACATGGTGGCCTCCGAGCTTGCCACGTGTCAACCTCTCATTGGTGCACCTCAATTCCCCTTGACGAATATCGCGCATACACTTGTTGCAATGCGATTGGGCCACCTGTGGGAATATTCCCTAGAATATTCTTTTTTTACTGGGTTGTACGAATGCCTAGTCAACATCCCAGACAGCTTGTACCAAAATTCACTTGTTTTACCAAACGATCAGAACGCTCTAGCTTTCTCATACGAACTCTGTTTTGAGTGAAACAAGTTGTGTGGGATCGTATCACCGAAATAGACGCTTCCGTTTAGGTTTTGATCAATTCTGAACACTTTGATTTTTGAGCAAATTTTTGCCCCTAATCCAGATTCTGATCAAGTGACCGCTACATCCATGGAATATTTGTATCAGGCTGATCCACTCGAAGAGATCACTTCCTGCTAGCTCAACCACGGAGCCTAACCCCGAGAGTGTCGATAGAATTGAACCTATGACCTCTCAATAGCAAAGGTAATTTAATGACGAAGACTTGACCAATTGAGCTAACCCTTAGAGCCACCACCAACTATTAAGAGAAAAATATAAATATAAAGAGAAGAGAAAGATGCAAATATATTTTGAAGCCAAATGTTTAAGTAACAAGGATAAAATTCAACATCCACGCAAGTCCACTCTTATCAAAAGTTGTTTGGAATAGTGATTTAAAAACCACACCAAACCAATACCATCCAACAATCACAATTAAATTGACATGTTGTTGACATCAAGGTGTATAAGTAAAAAAAGATGATGGATGAGGAGCAATAATCATGGATACTAAGCATTCAGTCAACTACCATTTTTTTTGCTTGTCGTACCAAAAGTAAGGATTCAAGTGTCATCTTACATTGTTGTTAGAACCATCAGTCATTTAATCAAATTAGTCATTGCTCAATCACTATTATAATGCCATTGTGGGTAGAAAAAGGGTTACCAGAAATTTCCCCCGTTAACCATCACAACCTAAACTGGAAAATTAACACACAATTGCTTATGTATGGTTCTCTATTTCCATATCATCCATTCTATACTTAAAAATCATCACCTGTTCGTTCTCTCAAATTTCTCCAATCAATTGAGTGTATCCCATGTCGTTATGAGGGTTTAATGATAACCTCCCACCTAGGTTCAAGTCTCATTGACATGTCTATGTTGATTATCCAGAAATATGTTGTAATATGTACCTCTTTCTTAAATTAAGTAGGAAGAGGGAAATCTACTTTAAAAAATAAAAATATCCACATGATTCTCTATATAAGTCATGTCCATTCATCACAAAACATTTTAATTGTTGGAGAAAAGTTTATTTAAGTGGAACATAGGTAAAATGACATTAAATGAAGATATTTAATTAAAGTTATTATTGTTGTTTTTTCTTTTTCTTTTTTTCGTCATGAATAACGATATTTAATAAGAAAACAAATAAAAAGGAAGGGAAGAGTTGCAATCCAAAGGTGTGCAAAGGGATATATACTGATAATAAAAAAACATCCAAAAGGAGGGTGTATAGGAGCAGGCATCCCCCGACCCACCTTGATATGACACAAGCTCATACGAAAAACGGTTGTGCTCTCTTTACACTTGGTGCATTTCATGTGCTCTTATCACTTCACAGATCATGGCAAAAATTTGGCACAAGGTTATACATCATTTGAATATTGTAGGTGGCATAAGAGGCTACAAGAGGACTAAGCAGGAAAATTCTATCAAATTAGCATAGCTAGATGAAAAAATTGAGAGTATTGATTTCAAATTGACCATTCTAGCCGGGGGATTAGCCAACCTCTCCTCTTCAAATAAGGGTAGTGAATAGCCATCATGGATGCCTAGAGATTCTGCCCAATATTCGTTATGACTCACTGTTTTTTTGCTTGCAATACTAATAGTTTTTTTGTCTTCTCGTGTCGATGTATGTCAATATCTAACACAGTTAACCTATTTTTGTTATTTTTTGTTTACAAGATGCTCTAGTTAGGTGAGGCCTTAACCAGCTCAAGACTCTAAACTTATGGTACCGGTCTAGTTTCCTTGCGGGCAGACCAATAGCAAAAAAAATTGGTCTATGTAATCCTCATTTGATGTAAAGCAAAGTGTCTAACTTCAATAATAATAATAATAATAATAAAAAAACAAAACAAAAAAAACAAAAAAGCTGTAAATTATTGAATTATGCAAAATGGAGAAAAATAATGAATATTTTTTAGAACTTTAAAGGAAAGTGTTTTGTGTTATTTAGAATCGAAGGAACACTGGCATGGAAGGATGTTATTATCTATGTAGCTCATATCAAAATAATAATTATGTTAGTAGCAAATGTGCTAACTAGTTAGTGATTTTTGAGTCAAATATAATTGAAACAATAGATTTGGGGATGAAAAAAAAAATAGGACATAAGCAATTTACAATCAAACATTGGAGATTATACCTTTGTCTCACAATTCACCATAAAATATTTAGTGTGATAATAGTGACATAGTTCTAGAATTGTCCTAGATGGAAGCACTAGGGGTTTTCATCTTCAACACCAAGAAGAAGTTTTTCACATTTTCCTATAAGAAGAAAAATATAATATTATAGAACACCACATTGGAGTAAAATTTAGTAACACCAAAAGGCCTTAAAGATATCTCAAAGGTAATCCTCGAAAAAAAATCAAAAGTCAATATCAAGAATATAAAAATAAATTGATGAAGTTATCATGAATAAAAGTAAAGGAATTTCCCACTTAAAATATCACAATTAAATATTACATAGAAAAGTCGATAAGTCCAAGGCTATGAATTAAAATTATCAAAGATTAGAATAAGGAAAATAATAATAATAAGAAAGAATTCAAGAACATCATATCAACAAAAGATGAAGATATTTCTCACTTGAAGAACCTTAATCAAAAGTTGCTAAAGAAATTAAATCATTAAAAAAAATGAGAATAAAGACATTAAAGTTAAAATCAATGAATCAAAAGCTTAATAACTTTCGCATCTCAAGAATTTTAATATAAATCTACTTACAAAAATTAATAGGCTTAAAAATGGTAAGAAAGCATTGGAAAAAAGAATGAAAAAACTTATCTAGAAGGAAGCATCAAATTCTTAAATTAAAAAAGTCCAAGTTGAAGAAAGAAAAAAAAATACAAATTCAGTGAATATCACAATTCAGAAAGATGTCAATCCAATTAAAGACATACTCAAATGTTGCAATACCAAAAATGGAAATTCCAAGTGAAGATCCAACGACCAACCAAGCAACATCTGTGTGTAAAGGAAACCGTATACCCAAAGTTGTCCCAAGAAATCACTACTAGCATGATAAAAGAATATCATGTTACAAGAATTCCTTATTGACGTCCAAATCATAAAATCATGTATCTTAATCATTCAATGTGCCCATATCACTCAAGATAAAAGCATGACTTATTTTCCAAAAAAAAGTTGATGTCAATGCAATAAAGCCTTGTAATAACAATTCATCATGGAAGTGCAACATGCCACAAAGGATTGAATTAGGAGGGTCAAATCCTTTAATGGTTTGACAATTTTGTTCAACGCTACAAAATTCATATCGTCTCATATCATCAACTATGAAAAGTCCAAGAATAAAGAATGTGAAAACATTACAAGCTAGGGAAAATGACATAAAACATTTCCATAACTATGCTTTGAGGACAAATCATTTCTTAATGGGAAGGAAATGTAATAAATATAAAAATACAAATATCAATAAATAAACAAGAGCCACGTGGTGACATGTCACTGTTTTTTTTGTATACATGAATTATGTGCATGTAGTTTTATTTGAATTCCTATGTCAATTTGCAAGTTATTGGAATAACAAAGATTCATGATTGGATGATATTCTTTTGTCATTGTTCAAAGAGAACTTTGCGTTCAAGTTAATATGTAGTTGAATTTATTGATTCTTTTCAAAACTCTTCTCTACATCCCATAAATCTATAAATTATAATAATTTTTATGTCAATTTTTGCATAAATAATCTCATACGCATAATAATGTCAAGAAATTCAAGCATTTTGCTATTTAAATTTGCATCTCATTAGCTTGGTGAAGATCTAACAAGTCTTTTTTAGCATGGCATTTAATTTTGCTAGATTAACCAAAATGTAGCACCACATAAAAGTAAGGTAATCTCACACATATATCTAAAATATCATTTTATTTGAAATTCAAGTAAAAATAAAAATAAAAATGACATTCCTCAATTTACCTTAAAATAAGATGAAATTATTGAATTTAAACAAGAGCTAAAACTTAGATTAAACTAGTTGTTTTAGGAAAATCAAATCTTAGAAATTAACCTGGAGAAAGTTGTCAAAACTAAGACTGCTCAAGGTAATGATCTAACAATATTTATATTATATATCCAAGAGAATATATAAAGCATAAAGACTACAACCTAAAATTTGTAAATATAGGTGCTTATATACTAATTCACATTGATATAGAGATGAGACCTCTCCTAGCCAATAATAGTCATGTTTAAAAAACATGTCCAAACTACAAATATTACTATGAAATAAGATATTAGCATGCATATGCAGTGCATACTTCAAGGTAAAAAGAAAAAGGCATTATGAGAATGAGTGACTTGACTTGTAGACCTGAGTCCTTGGAAGTTAACATGACTATAAATAGATTTACCACCGCATAAAGAATAAACAACAATGTTTTTTAAATATACAAAAAAAACTAGTAGCTATACAGTGGCCCTCATAATTCCAAACTTTTTTTTTTAAATTTAATAAAAAATATATTAAAAAAAAAATTGTGGAAAATTTAATAAGATATATATTAAAATTATAAATTTGAATTATGTCTTTGTATTATTTAAATGTTTTATTTTATTTTTTGCTAAGCAATAAACTATTTATATATTAAAAATCCATTAAAAAAATAAAAAATGATAATTTTACACATTTTTATACCAAAATTTCAACTTAAAATACCAAACTAAAATATAAAATTAATAGTGCCAGTCTGGACCTTTATGTTCTCAGACTTTCCTTGAAGGTAGGAGATTGACTAATATAGGGTCTAAACTAAGCTAAAAGGGCTCACTTTGGAGAGACTCCACTTTAAAGAGTACAACACTGACAGAAAGGATAACGGTAGTTAAAAGCGATCTAGAAATCACTCGTGAGTGACCTCAGTTAAATAATTATTGAATGAATGTATTACAGACTCATGTGCTGGTGTGTGTCTATGTCATTTTAGGCAACGAATCGATCAAATTGTAAAATACACAGACACTGGAAGAATGGAAAACAGTAAGAGAAACACAGTAAGCAAATGCAAGAACACAACAGATTTAATAAGGAGTTCACCCTATTCTCCAGGGCTACGTCTCCAGTCCAGCTTCCAGTGGTGGCCTTCTTTTATTGTGTCTTTAAAGCAAAGATTTACAATGAGGAGCTCAATTTGAGTCTCCTGAAACAGATAATGCTTGGTAGGGTGGTTATTGGCTTCCCCAAGCCACTAGAGTGCACAGACTCTTTCCCTTTCCAAGTCTTGACCTCTCTAGTCTTTAATGGGAGGAGCCCAATGTGGTGCTCAATTCCCAACAGATCTTCACAGGGATTTGCTTGAACCTCTCAAGCCTTCTGTGTGCTCGATGTTGCCTTAGGTTAGCTCGACTCTCTGTTTTCTGCATCTTGCTTCAATGTCATTTCTTTGCTCTCGCTCTCTCTATCTTCGTTCGCTTCTTCTCTCTTCTTTGTGTTATATTTTGTGTATGTTCATGGCTTAAAGCCAATCCATCATTGACTATTCGATTCCTCTTCCGCCCCTTCGGATCGCCTGCTATTGTTCGCTTAGAGTTCCCTGCCTCTGCGTCATCGCCATCGTCCACAAGGAAGTGTCCACTTGTCCTTGCACAGATTGCGCCAACGCTTCCTCTAAGGTTCAGTAATTCAGTTACATTGTGGAATGACTCATCTACCAACTCAACGGTCAAATCGGACTTCAAACTCTTATGGGTCACGGCTTAATCCCCTATCAAATCCAATCTCTCCATTGGGAGTGATCTCTACTGTCAGATCTGGAGCCCCCAGATCCTACAATATTCGCTCATTTCGCGTGGTTGACTTTCTCAACCGTTAGCGTGCGATGAGAGGTGGTTTTCTCTCTCATCCACTAGACATGCATTCTGCGATGAATGGAATCGCTCGTTTTCAGCTAAATCCTCTTACTGCCCAAGGATTCCCCCGATATACTGCCAATTTTGGAGCGTGGGACCCGCCTTTCGCATTGGCACTTTCCCCATGGTTTCCCGGCTTCCCATGCGATTGAGCGCTTCGGGGCTTTTCCTTCTCGAGGGTTTTTGCCCAGCGTGCTAATCACGCATCAGAAATGGCCTCTGTTTCCCGATCCATGCTTCCCAACTGCCAGTTTTGCCTCCTGCGTGGTCTTCATGGGCCTTTGGTCAGCGCACTTTCACCGAGGTCCTCGTCATTCCTTGCTAGCTGCAAACTACCACTATTCAGAGGTTTTCCTGATCGCTCTTTGTTCATAAATTTCGAAGTTTGTCCTGATTTGATACAGTCATGGCATTTGATAATTTTCATGGATCCAATTCGGATCACGTCCTTCCCACTGAAAAAGCTTTTGGACCACCAAAAATTGGTTTTCAAGCATCGACTAAGTGAGGGTACAATTGTCTCACTTGTCCAATCTCTATCCACTTTGCACTGCTTGGCTTTGAACCCTTAAGCCCAACTCTGAGGTACTCAACATCTTCTCTGCGCGTCGTCCTCACCTTCCTGTCTAGAACTGTGTCTTCCTGCAATTCATTAAGATATTCAAGTAGCAGGTCATCAATAGAAGGCAATTAACTCTGATCTTCGGGATCCTCTATTAGTGAAGGTTCAAACAGCCTCAAGCAATCTGCATTTATGACTGAGTAGATGTGCATGTAAGCTAGTAGATCAAGGCGAAAATCATTTTCACCAATCTTCTCAAGAATCTTGAAGGGTCCATACCTTATAGGCTTTAGCTTTTTGCCTTCACCTTGCATCCTATCCTTGCTGATATACAGCCAAACTTGGTCACTAACTTGGAAACTATGCTCCATCTGATGCTTGTCATGCCTTGCCTTGTATTTGGCTTGGATCTTTTCCAACTGTTCCTGTACTGCCTGGTGGATCTCTTGGATTTGTTCAATGAACCTAGTTGCCCTGTCCACATCATTGTGTCCCTCAACTGTGGTGTCTTTATCAAAGACAAAATCCAAAGGAGACCTTGGTGTGAAACCAAAACAAGTCGCAAAAAGAGATCTCTATGTAGAAGAATGTTTTGCTCTGTTGTAAGCATGCTGCACATAAAAAAAATGTTCATCCCAAAGCTTAGGATGTTTGCTGCAATATCCTTTGAGCAACTAGATCATTGTCCTGTTGACTACTTATGTCTGGCCATCATTTTGTGGATGAAAAGTTGTGCTTTTCTTCAGTTTGGTGTCCATCAGTTCCCACGGACTTGACCAAAACTTCCCTACAAATCGAGTGTCTCGATCAGATGCAATGGAAGTGGGTAATCCAAAATGAACCTATACATATTCAAAGAACAGTTTTGCAATTTGTTCAACTATAATTTGTTTATTGCAAGGTATCAAAATACACATTTTTCTAAACCTATCCACAACAACATATAGATAATCATGACCTTTCCTAGATTTAGGCAGTCCTCCAACAAAGTCCATGGAAACACTTTCCCAAGGGTGAGAAGGAACTGGTAATGGAGTGTACAAGCCTAGTTTTCTATTGATGGGCTTGCTTGTAGCACACATAGCACACCCTCTTACATATCTAGAAATTGTCTCGTTCATTTTTGGTCAATAACAAAATCTTTGTAGCTATGCAACTGTTTTAATTACCCCAAAGTGACCTGATATCAGAGAAGTGTGTGTTTCTTTAATTTCTTTACTCTCTCAGTTTGTGGAATGCATAACTTCCCACAATGGTATAAGAGTCGGTCCTTTACATGATAATCCAATTCTTCTACTCGTTTGCCTTGAATTAAAGTTTCATATACATATTTAAAGTCTATATCTTAAGAATATTGTTCAATGTAGCTTTCATGTAGCACAGAATTATGCTTAAGTATAGTAGATGCATTTATAATAGGTCTAGATAACATGTCTGCAAATTTATTGTGTATGCCCTTCTTATATCTGATGACTAAATGAAACTGTTGTAGAAAACCCATCCATCTATAGTGCCTTGATTGCTGCAACTTAGTTTGGGAGTGTAGATATTGAAGTGGTTGATGATCAGTATGTATTACTTTCTCTTTGCCCATTAAGTAATGTTTCCACTTTTTCACACTCTGTACTTATGCATACAATTCTTTATCATATGTAGGATAGTTAACTACTGCAAGATTAAAAGTCTCAGAATGATAACATATGGGTTTACCATGTTGTGTCAACACTGCTCCCATGGCATAGTCACTCGCATCTGTTTGGATCTCAAATGGTCTTTGAATCAGCAGTGCTGTACAGGTGTTGTACTATCTTTTCTTTCAAGGTGTCGAAGGCTTTCTGCTGTTTGCCTCCCCACTGAAACACCTTGTTCAATCCTGTTAAAGCATGTAAGGGAGCTGCAATTAAAGAAAAGTTAGAAATGAACTTCCTCCAGTATTGTGTTGCTCTTAAGAAGCTTCTAACTTCTGTAGCAGATTTGGGTTTAGGCCAGTTTACAATGACTGCCACCTTAGAGGAATCTATCTTCAATTCACCACCCCCTACTATATGACCCAAATAATTCAGAGTTGTTTTGCCAAATTCACATTTTGAGAGTTTAACATGAATTTTTTCTCTTTCCAAAACATCTAATGTTTGCTTAAAATACTTCAAGTGTTCTTCCCACATTTTACTAAAAATCAAAATATCATCTAGATACACAATAACAAAATCATCAAGAAAAGGTATGAGTACATCATTCATTTTTCTCATGAAAGTAGCAGGAGCATCAGTTAAGCCAAAATGCATAACCAGCCACTCATACAATCCCTGCCTTGTTTTGAAAGCAGTATTCCATGAATCTTGTTTTGCAACTCTGACCTGATGGTATCCACTGTGCAAGTCTAGCTTGGAGAAATAAACAGCTTCTTTCAATTGATCTAAAGATCATCTATGCGAGGAAGGGGATAACGATTTTTGATTGTTATCTTATTCAGTGCTCGGTAATCAATGCACATTCTCCACAAGCCATCTTTCTTTCTCACCAAAATGATTGGTGACCCACATGGTGATGTGCTAGGTCTGATGAAGCCTTTCTTGAGCAACTCCTACACATGCTTCTTGATTTCAGCATTCTCTAAAGAAGACAACCTGTACATTCCAATGTTAGGCAATGGAGCATCTTACTGCAAAATAATATCATGCACTATTTCCTTTTTGGGTGGGAGACCTTTAGTTTCTTGAAACAAGATATCATACTCTGAAACAATTTTTCTAAATCAGCGTGTTATTTAGCATTACAGCCCTCAAATACATTGGTTTTATCGGGTTTCTTTTCCTTTACAACCATCAGTGAGAATTGTTTGCACGAGTTTATCATTCTTTTCATCTACCCTAATTTTATGAGAGTATAATTATTCTTGAGCTTATGAGCTCTTACAAAGTATTTGATTCCATCTTTAACAAGTAGATACTTGTTCTCAGCTCTATAGAAAATAGCTTTCCTATCAATAAGTAAGGACTTACTAAAACAATTCCACATATATCCAAAGGAATTATGTCTAACTCAACCTTATCTACAAATGTTGACCCAAAAGAAAACTTGAGTTTGCATTGTCTAGTCACTTGTAGTTGTGCTTTATCATTCAACCATCCTAATGGGTATGGTTTCTTGTGAGGTGTAGTTACTAATCCAAATTTCTTTACAATTGCTTCAGAAACTAAATTTACTTGTGAGCCACTATCAAACAAAGTATCAATCTTTTGATGTTTGGAAATAACTCGAATATGGAAAAGATCATGTCTTTTTCTCTCATTTTCTTCATCAATAGTAGATTGTGCAGAATTACTAGTAGATGCTTTAGAATTCTTACCTCTTATACCTGTGGTTGCAATGGTTGTTTCATCTCTCGAGTTTGACCCCAAATCTTTCTAAATAGTTGCAGCAATCTTCTTCTTCTTGCCCTCGAACTTCTTAGGTCTCAGCTCTGGATGCAGAATCCAACAATGCTTATCATCATGCCCATCTTTTTTACAGTGAGTGCATGAAGCCTTGCTTTTCTGTGGAGTGTTAGCCTTCCTGGCCTTCCGTTTCTGCTTTATTTTCTTCTTATTCTTGCTTGCAGTGGGTTGGGATGATCCCCCAACTTCTGGATTTCCATTCTTTCCTCTAGCTTCTAGATGAGTAGCTTGTACAGATACCTCATCTATACTAGTGGGATTAAACATGAGGATAGTATGCCTCATATAGTTGTGTAGACCAGCAATTACTTCATAAGTTCAAAGTGAGTCTAATTGAGATTTCCTAGAATCAATGCTCTCTTTCTAAAATTCTTGAGTTTATCCCTTCACACTTTTCCTTTCCAACTTATCGAAGGAGTTTGCCAACTCATCATGGCTTGCTGCATGTAGGCCAATGGATAGAACTGCTTTTTGATTGCAGAAACAAATTCACTCTAGACAGAGATGGTCTTACCATGTCTTTTCATATTAGCTTGGGTCCTGTCTTCCCACCAAACTAAGGCAGTGCCTCTAAGGCGTAGGCTTGCCAGCTGAATCTTGCTCTTGTCTGAGTCGATATTCTACACTCTGCAACAAACATCAATTTGTCTAATCCAATTGTCTAGCTTTTCTGCATTCAACTCCCCATCATATATAGGTAGATCAAATTTAACGTCTAGTTTGATCAAAGATGCTTTCTTTTTAGTGCTATCAGGAGGTGTGAGAAATCTTTCCTCTTTCCCTTTTCCCTTTGAGTGGTCATGGGAATGTGACTCATATTCTCCTTTGTCTTACTTAGAGCCTGATGAATCTTCATCCTTATGTTTTCTAAAGTCCCTATACATTTCTTCTACCATGGACTTTATGGATAGGAAACTATCTATGGATTGATGGTCTAGCCCCATAGAACCTTCCTCTAACATTGTCTTCCAAGGATAGACTCTCCCAATTTCAGGATTAGTTTCGACCAACCCTCCTTCTCCTAATTTGAGCTTTGATCTAGTTAGCATTCAACAGCTAAACCAACACAAGCTTGTCTAACCTTAACAAACTAAAGCTCTGATACCACTTGATCTAGAAATCACTCGTGAGTGACCTCAATTAAATAATTATTGAATGAAGGTATTGCAAACTCATGTGCTGGTGTGTGTCTATGTCATTTTAGGCAACGGATCGATCAGATTACAAAATACACAGACACTGGAAGAATGGAAAACAGTAAGAGAAACACATTAAGCAAATGCAAGAATACAATAGATTTAATAAGGAGCTCACCCTATTCTCCAAGGCTACATCTCTGGTCTAGCTTTTAGTGGTGGCCTTCTTTTATTGTGTCTTTAAAGCAGAGATTTTACAATGAGGAGCTCAATTTGAGTCTCCTAAAATAGATAATGCTTGGTAGGGTAGTTTTTGGATTCCCCAAGCCACTAGAGTGCACAGCCTCTTTCCCTTTCCAAGTCTTGACCTCTCTGGTCTTTAATGGGAGGAGCCCAATGTAGTGCTCAATTCCCGACAGATCCTCACAGGGATTTGCTTGAACCTCTCAAGCCTTATGTCTGCTCGATGTTGTCTTAGGTCACCTCGGCTCTTTGTTTTTTTCTTCTTACTTCATTGTATTTTCTTTGCTCTCACTCTCTCTATCTTCATTCACTTCTTCTCTCTTCTTCGTGTTCTATTCTCTATCTGTTCATGGCTTAAAGCCAATCTGTCCTTGACTGTTTGATTCATCTTCCGCTTCGGATCACCTACTGCTGTTCACTTGGAGTTCCCTACCTCTGCGTCATCGCCATCGTCCACAAGGAAGTGGCCACTTGACCTCACACGAACTGCGCCAGCTCTTCCTCGATGGTTCGTTAATTCAGTTACACTATGGAATGATTCATCTGCCAACTCAACGGTCAAATCGGACTTCAAACTCTTACGGGTCGCAGTTTAATCCCCTGTCAAATCTGGTTTCTCCATCAGGTGCGATCTCCGTCGTTAGATCTGGAGCCCCCAGATCCTACGATATTCGCTCATTTCACGCGGTTTACTTTCTCAACCGTTAGTACGTGATGAGAGGCGATTTTCTCTCTCATCCTCCGGATACGCGTCGTGAAATGAATGGAATCGCTCATTTTCAGCCAAATCTACTTACCACCTAGGGATGCCCCCGATATACCGTTAGTTTTGGAGCACGGGACCTGCCTTTTGCCTTAGCGCTTTCCCCACAGTTTCCCGGCTTCCCATGCGACCAAGCACTTCGGGGCTTTTCCTTCTCGAGGGGTTTTTCCCAGCACGCTAATCGCACATCAGAAATGGCCTCTGTTTCCCGATCCGGGCTTCCCAACTATCAGTTTTGCCTTCTGCGCGGTCTCCATGGGCCTCGGTCAGCGCACTTTGACCGAGGTCCTCGTCATTCTTTGTTGGTTGCAAACTGCCACTATTCAGAGGTTTTCCTGATCACTCTTTGTTCATAAATTTCGAAGCTTGTCCTGATTTGATACAGTCATGGCATTTGATAATTTTCATGGATGTAGGGTTGAGAAAAGAGAATGCAACTCTTATGTAAAGAAGGATCACGATACTTAGAAGCCTGGATAATTTTTATTGTCAATTCATTTAAAATTGTAAAAATCATGTATGCCAATGGGAAGCTTCAAACAACTACAAATCAAACAGGAAACATAAATCTATGCTACCCTGCAGGCATGTGACTAGCAGAAACAACATATATATTTTCATCAGGTCCAGCGCTAGGGAAAAATGTAAATTTCATATGTGTTCCATGGGACCAAGGTTTAAGAGTATTTAATTTTGAAAACACATAACAAAAATGAAACCTGCATTCTTCCACTTCGGTGGAAATGGTTGATCCTACTGGTTTAAGTAGTGTGTTCCACTATGTCTGAAAAATAATTAATTTGTCAATAAATTATAAATGCACGGGGTTGTATATATCTATTATTAAATTTTTGTAAATTAATTATCCAACAGCAAACATATATAATCTTGTACATTTATAAATTTTGTTAGTTATTTATTACCTTCAACTATTCCTCTTTTAAAACATCTTTATATAAATAAACATTGGATTTCTCTCCAAAGGACAAGTCATTAATTCTCTCGGAGTTGCCTGCGCTTTGTATCTTATATGTGGTGGTGTTCATATGTCACCAACATTGGAAAACATAAACGTTATGTCGAACTTTGTTAAGGAGTTGTCTTTAGTGCTATTTTTGGAAGCTTTTACAGTGAGTTTTTCCGGTTTAATTTCTCTAAAATCTGGCAAGAATTTATTGAAATCACAAGCTTGATGGGTAACCATGTGCAATCTAAGTGCCCTACGGGTTTTCCAGGGTGTTGAATCTATATATACAGTGAAAAAACTAATTTAAATAACACAAATTAAATTTCACCTTAAATTTTTCCACCATATTCTAATACCGGAAAGTCCAAAAAATCACACTAAAACAACTCCCTTTATAAATATTAAACTGTTTATAAACTTCCGAATATAAATAAACATCAAAAGAAGTCATTAATTCTCTCCGAGTTGCCTGCCACCATTTCGAGCTTTGTATCCCATATGCGGTCGTGTTCATATGTCACGAACATTGGAAAACATAAACGTTAGGTTGAACTTTGCAAAGATTAATTTTTTTTCATATGATTGAAATAATGTAAACGAATCTATCCTATATGTCATTGATGCAGTGATATATAATAATTATATGTTTTATTGTTTAATTATATTAATTATTAATAATTAGTTGACTTATTTAATTATGATTTTTAAATAAAGTTTAATATTTTATAATATGTGTGTGTTAATTGGGATGTTAACATTATATTAGATTAAATTAACTAAGAATGTATTGTTATAGAGAGTTTAGTTATTTAATTTTTTAGTGTATTTTTATAAATTGAAAAATTATTAAAATACAAAATTCATGGAAACATAACTCAATTCCCACAATCTAATGAAATGGATAATGTTTTAAGAACAAAAAATAATTAGTTTTAGATAGGAGGAATGACTTGTTATAGAGTTTTAGTGAACCCAACATTTCGGACTATCAAGTGAGTCCATCATCAGGGAATGCGTCAATAGATATTCTTCAGATCTTAATGAAGAATATCTATTGATGCATCCCTTGATGATGGACTCACTTGGTATCTGAAACATTGGGTTCACTAAAACTCTATAACAGGTCATTCCTCCTATCTAAAAACTATCCTCACCTGTATGGATTCATTATTTTAAAAAATAATTCGCTGATGGAGAATAAGATTGAATGTCACAGCCCCGAATGCGGGTGACAATTCTCGGCAGTTATGAGATGGGACGGGCAAGCAGTGTGAGCCACCTGCCCGCCATGCACACCTGCGCGGTGTCCACATGGGAAAGCGTTCAAAGCCGACGGTGCTGGTACATTAACAATCGTATACAGCACAGGAGCATTTACGCTCCAACCACCATCGACTGCAACACAGGGTTCGGCCCCTCGGCTCTTATGGCAGCCACAGTTATTGCGGGAAAGCTTCGAGGTAGAGGCATTTGTAATATTAAGGGAAGAAGCAAAGAATTCGCCATGCTAATACAGGCTTGGGTTGAGGTCTCACTGTTGCTGTGGAGCTGGAAGTTGGGTCTGAACTCTCAGGCCACCTCCTCTCCCCCAGCCTCTTGGACCACTCCTGGCCTCCGTCTTTATGCTGGGCTCATATCCGTCTCATTGAAACCTCCTCAGTCTGTTGCATACCATCCTCCGTCGGCATTTCATTTTATGTGTCGTTCAAGCTCCAATTTGGCCCTGCACTCCCCTGCAACCATGGTTCGCCCTCGGCAACGAATGCTCAGTCAGCGCGGCTCGTCCCGTGGCGGGTCTTCACGCCCTTCTGCTGCTGAGGACACCTCCCTCCATTTCCATTGCCACTGTCATTGCCCGTTTACGGCTCTTAGGCCAAGCCCATTCTTGCCAGCCAATTCATCGGGGTCCTCTTCCTCGCCATCCTTCGGTTCTGTTGTTTTCACCTTCAACGCCTCTCTGAACCGCCCCAAAATCAATGCACATGTCTCTGTGCTCTTCATCGAGGAAGCCCAGGAAGAGGGCGAGTCCAGTGCACAAAGGGAGAATTCTCCACCTGCTGAAAC
>APFE031592124.1:208319-218644 GCA_000404065.3 Pinus taeda | reverse complement strand
ATATATAGATAGATAGATATATGAACTATAAAAATAATGCTATAGATTTATTGAATATTAAATGGATGTGATAGATTTTAGAATTTGCAATGAACATAAAAGCATAACACTAAAAAATGTATAGTAAATAAGTAAACATGCATATTAATATATTTATTCAATACACATATATTGTATACTAATATTTTATGTAGTGAATACATTAGATATATATTAGATTTATTATGTAATATATTTATCGATTCAATTTGTATCTATTTAATTTAACTAAATCTATTTAATTTAGCTAACAGTGAGTAATAATTTATTTTAATGTTATTATAATATATTATACAAGTAGATTTATTAATAATGATAAATATAATTGAAGATTAGATTTTAAAAAGTATTTTTATATTTTAAAATATGAATAAGTAAGAAATATATATATATAGTATATATAATATATATAAATATATATAAATAAAATAATAATATTATAAAATATTATGATTGAATTGCTATGGTATAGATTTATCAATAGAGAATGCAATTAAATATTAGGATTATTAGATTTAGCAATATTTCATATAATGCCTAAATCGTTTATAAATTTAACTTTATAAGCAATTATCAAATGCACTATATTATGGTAGTAGATTTATTCTTTTTTTTAATAGATTTTAAATAATAAAAAATCTATTTTAGATATTTATGTTAAATATTTTTATTTATTTGCATAATAAAATCTATTTTATACTCAGATGCGGGTGACATATAATGAATTTATGGAAATTATGAAGAACGACGGTGAGACGATGGGCCACTTGGCTGATGGCACCTCTCCCCATACCACCCTGAGCCGTTCTCTTGACACACCGCAGACGACATTTAATGCAAGCTCGAATCAAGAAAGAGCTATTAACTGCTTAGACATGGATTCCCCTTAGCTCATTGTCTCTCCTTCACCCCTGCTCCGCTACAACTGCCCACTCCAAGCTTTTGAACACAGCTTCCGCACAGTAACCAGGCATCGCTGCTGGTTAGTTTGCTGCGTTGATTTTGGAAATGGGCATCACCATTCCCATTCTAGTTTCTGCTATCTAACCATCACCCAGCTTGACCATGCTCCCCCTCACAATCCCTATATCAGCACTCCCTCTGTCATCGCTCCCTCTGTCATAGCTCCCTTTGATCACTGAGCCAGAAATTCCAACATGGTGCGACATCGCATGCAAAGTAGAAGAGGAGGAAATTGGGGAGGTAGTTCCGACCCTCAGAATAATCCACACCCTAAGCCTGCAGCCTCCTCTCCCTCCCCTGAACTGCATCATCCCAGAGATGTGGTTCAGGCATATATCCTAGTACTCGAAGTGGACGGGATCATGGCCGGTCTTCAAGTGCATATCACAGTAATTTTGCAGCTCACTCTGCTAGTTTTCCTTTGCCCCTTCATCTTGCTCCCCACTCAACCCAATTTAGATTCTGTAGCACCCAAAACAAGCCAGTAATTACCACTACAATCTCCATCCTTTTCACAGAAGACAATGAGTAGCCTGCTTCTCAGGTGGAAAATTCTAACTTATGGCAAGAGGAAGCTCCTAGATGCAATAATGAGGGAGACACATGAAAGAACTTGTTGGATGAAGGTAATTTTGCTCTGCATGACAAGAATATTGGTCGCAGTTAGCATGCTGAGGGTGGTAGCTCTGCAGCCACGTGCTCCCCATGTGGAATCAGTTATGATGGGTTAGCTCTGCAGGTGGCGATTGGCAGACATGGTGATGTCCATCCGACGATGGAGGTGGGCCACACAACAGAGGAAGCGGATGACTGGGTGTGCCCAATTGTTGAGGAACCCATCCCGGACGAATTCAAATAATATGACATGGCTGCCAGGTGTCTTTTGTCTGGTCTTTTTGTTATGTTAGTTTCTGTTGGAATCTGGTCCTTTGTCTGGATCTTTTTTCATGGTATAACTTCACTAGTTTTTCTGTTGTTTCCTGTCTCAAGGACTGATACCCCTTCTGGTATTTTGTTTCTATGGATTGGTTTCCCCAATGTTGGGGTAGTCCAGATATATTATTAAACACTATTTTTATCTCTGTTGAAGCTTAACCCTCTCTGCACATTTTTGTTAATATCAATGAGATAACTTAACTAGAATATTTTAGAAAAGATATATAAATAATATAATTAATAATAATAATATACAAGAAAATAGATATTTAATCTATTGATATTATTTAATTAAAAAAATAACAATTCAAAAATTAAAAGTATTTGTGTCAAAATAAAATTATTTAATCTAATAATGTTATAAAATTTATGAATTTTATTTGATTAAAATATATATATTAAAAATTACTTCATTTAGATTTAAATACATAAATTGAGAATTCATGTAAAAAATGTGTTAATAATAAATTATTCTAAAATTTCTTATCATTCAATATAAATATGTAGAATATATTAAATTGTTTAATTTGAAATAAAATGTATTGAAGTTATTTAATAATCATTCAAAAGTATAAGAAAGAGTGAAGGTGGTAGCCTTCTGTAGGTCGGCGCCTACTTACTGGTAAACATATCAACCAATACAAGAGTTGGGGGGTTTAAAGCTCCCTTCCACTTGCATCTAGAGAACGAGTGGAGGTTGTATCCTTCTATAAGTTGACGCCTACATACTGGTAAACGTATTAGGGAGTACAAGAACTAGGGGGTTGTAGCTCCCTTCCAGTAGAATCTGGAGAACTAGAGAAGGATGTAGCCTTCTCCGAGTGGGTTCCTACATACATGTATGAGTTTGTGCCAATACAAAATTGTAAAAAAAAAAAATTCTTATATTAAAAATAAGACAGAGACGATAACAACAGGTGGTTTCCTCCCACATTAGATTTCCTCCTTAAATCCTGGTGTTCATGTGTGATGGTTTATTTTGTTATTACAGCACATGATTATTGTTTATCTAATGTTTAATAAAGTACTAATGCACTGGTTGAAGATAAACATATGATGGATTAACTGAATCATAAGTTCACTGGATATATGCTAATTGTCTTAAGAACAGTCGCATACGCATGCAAGTTCCCTTCAGTAAAGTATACAGAAATCTAAATGTGAAATGTAAAAGTTATTTATTTGTAAATACTGATTCACCAACCCCCCCGCCCTCTTAGTATTTTTCCCAACAATTGGTATCAGATCGGGTCCTTTGGTAGAAGCTTGATCGATTGAAGGAAATCTGTTGTAACAAGTGGAATAAGGAAGAAAAGTTGAAGAAATAGTGAAGAAGAATTATCTGGAAAAGGAAGAGAAATATCAAGTTGAGGTAAATATCCTAGAAGGTAAATTAGAAAAAAAGGTTAAACTTTTATGATTTCAATATAGCACTAAGATTTTGGATAAGATTCTTAGTATTCAAACGTCTCCTGCCATCAAATCTAGTCTTGGTTTTCATGAAACTATTAAAGGTGAATCTAGATCACAACTGAGGCATGGAATTATAATACAAAATCCAAAATGCTCGATAAGGAGATAAGAGGTCAACCTTGTCAACAACCAAGGAAATAAAGTCTCCAAACAAAATCATTTACTCATAATTATGGAATTCTTAATTGATACTTTCCTCTAATGAATAATGTTGAATTTTCTATTTGTCATAATTTTGGACATGTTGCATCTGGGTGAAAATTTAAAATGTTTCAAGCAGATAACCGTCTCATAGAAAGATCATCAACTTCCAAGTACTTTAAGGGATATTGTTTTTCTTGCAATATGTTTGGTCATAAAGCCATTTATTTCTATAAAAGGAATATGAAACATATACGATGTTATGCCCGTAACAAGTTTGGGAATATACAAAAATAATGTAGGAAGAAGTCTATGGATCACCATAAAGAATATGGTAAGCAATCAAATAAGCACATTTATATCTGAAAATCAGAAGAAGAAAAAATGAATCTACCAAGAAACAAGAAAAGGAAGATCAGATAAGGTGTGATCTTGGTCTCTACTCATTTGAAGACAAAGATGATAGTGGATGTTCTCATCACATGACTGGATACAAGAGAAAAATGGAGTCTCTGATGAAGAACCATTATGGTAATGGTATTCTTGGAACTGATGTTTTAGCAAAAGTTCTAGGACCTGTTATCACTCCAAAATTTCTCTAGAGTTGTTAGGAAATAAATGATAGAGATAACTACAAACCTACTTTGGAGATTAGGATCTAGCCTTCCTAATGCTCAAAGAGGGTTCTCTCTTTATTATTTAACTTTGTTTAGTTAATTGATTTTAGGCTAGTTTTGGTTGTACTTGGGTTTTGGTTTTGATTTAATGGTGGGATCACTTACTTAGATGGATAGAGGCATGTATTTTACCATTGGGCTATGGGGTCAAATGTAAAGCAAAAAAGACTGGATCAAGGTCTAAAGATAGTGTTTTACAGAGCAAGGTAGCTGAGTAATTTTAGATCTTAAGGATGGATGGTGAAGGGGTTTCAATTGGATCAAAGGAGAAATTAAGGATTCCTTAAACCGGATTATGAAGGAAGTGAAAGAGGTCAACCAGGATGGGAGAGAAATTAAGGACTCTAAGATCTGAATACAAGAAGAAAACATTAGAATGATTAAATGTTCAAGACAAAGTGTACTTAAACAAATTCTAAAATAAATTTCCAGTTAATTCATTCAATTTTAGATAACATGCAAGTATTTGAAACACATAAAAAAATAACAATTTGACAAAGAAAATACTTCACTGAAGTAGCTCAACATATGAATCTTGTAATGCAATCTCTTTATTACTCAGTCGAGTCTGCTGCCTTGAAACAAATGATACCGTGAACCCTTAGGTTTCAGATTAATACAACTCTACAAATTTCTAGTAATCCACACCCAATAGTTTGAATTATGAAGTATTTATAAAAAAATAGTTTACAAAATATCCCAAACTGTCTTGGGAATTAATATAGGAGAAAGAATATCTTCATGCAAGAAGATAGAGATAGATGTTTAATTGATGTATGATGTCCCTCATTATTTGGTTGTGTTGTCCTTATGCTCTGATATTTTGTTGTTTATTCTATGCCTTGTAGATGGTCTTCACACTGGTTGTTCTTTCTATTTTTCCCTTTAACTGATACTCTTTCATCTATATGGTCTATTATTTTTCTTTCACTAAGCTATTTTCATTGTTACCGTTCATTTTTACAGTAGGTCATTCAATTTCTCCCAAATATCTGCATCTAGTAATTCTATATTTACCATTTTCATGTAATTTCATCTGCTTCTATGTATTTTGCAAAAGTGGGTTTGCTCACAAAAAGGTTTTTTTACCTCATGCAGGAGGTAAAATAGGTTCTCAAATGTCTAATATAGCACCTTTCTAGTAGGCATCCCCTTCATGGAATAATTACTTGCCTAATCCCTTGCCACCTCTCTTATCCTTATGTTGTAGTCTTCCTGTGGCATCAATTTGTCATTTATCACCAAGGGATTTGGCAGACCTTTCCGCCTCAAAACATCAAACGTTACCCATGAACCTGTCTATAGCCAGTTGCATGGTTTGACATTTTTCTTCAATATTCATCATCAAATTCCTCTTGGTGAGAACCTTTTTTTACTTCTGGTATGGTACCAGTCCTGTCAAGTATATCCAACTCCTGCAACTCATATTTGTTTTTAAAGTTAAGGAAATGGATTATTATAGTGGATTTTTATGGCATGTATCCCAGTTCTACCTTAACTCTTTGTATTTCTTATGTAGCCTCTTTAACTAAGCCACTTTTTTCAAAGATGACTTGAATGGATGGCCAAATATCATTCACAGTGTCAATTATATTGGCCAATAATTGTGCTTTTGTCTTGGGCAAGTGGTTCCTTTAATGTCAATTCCTTTTTCAAGCTCTTCATCCTTTCAGTCAACCTGGTTGACATCTAAACTTCCTCCTTGTGCATAATCTGTGCCAGCTTATTGTCGTTCTCTAAACTTGTTGTCTTTTCTTTAAGCTTATTTATCTTTGTGGTCTGAATGGACATGTCTTCCCTTGCTTTGACAAATTCGCTTGCCTCATAACTTGGCTGAGCTGTTGTTGTTATTGAACCTGTTGTTGACGTAGATGATGTTGCAGCTGGAGGTGTTGTAGCTAGTGGAGCTATAGGAGACAATGAAGTTGCAAAGGTGGATGGTACTACTGTAATGATTATTGGAATGACAATGGCAGTGGCAGTCTCAAGGCTTTCCTGTTTCTGCTATATTAAGTTGTCCAACCCCTTCTCCATTTCTTTCAATTGGTCATTAAGTTGCAAAACAAGATCCATCAATTCCACCTGATGTGTTTGGATTTCTAAGACCTGTTTTGTTTGTGGACTCTCTGAATGAGGCAGTTTCAGTTGTTTTTTGAGAGCAAGAATATACTTATTGTTCTTCTTTATCAACTTCTTAGCAGCCTTGACATCATTGGGATCATGTCAAAGCTCAATCACTAAGTCCTCCAGTGATTTGATTCTATTGTCCTTGGCCTATGATGAGGAATTTTCTAGTTTGTACTATGTAGTGATATTATCTAGTGAGCCCTGGAGTTTGTTCACAATCATAGCTTTGTTTGTCATGGTGGAATAGATCATCTCACCTGCCTACTTATGGAACTCACTTTGGCCAATCGGGTGAACATCCCTGATCAAAACCTCAAAATTTGTTTTCTTATAGTTTGTTGATGACCTTGGTTGCTCGACTGTAGGTTGCATGAATGTCATTTGCATCTTTGTAGTCTTAATGTCAAAGGCTAACATTAACCTATTTTGATTTGCAAGTGTCTATTTGAAGTAATGGGCATAAGTCTCATCCTTCAATGTCTCATTCCTCAACATAATTTCCTTGTACCTCTCCTTAATATCTTTTTCCTTATCCAAAAGCCTGGAAAATGAAGAGACCTCAATGCTGAGCTACCTCTCAATGAGTTGGGTGTTTGAGGTGTAGGTCTGGTGTGTTTCTTTTGAAGCTAATGGGTCTTTGCTCCTTCCCACCATTGAGACAATGTGATTGATTTCCACTATTCCAATGGTGTCTTCATGTTTAGTTATAGGATTAAGCTTGGGCATCTTCTTATAATTGATCTCAAATTGTTCATCTGCGGTTTCCATGGCTGAGCTAGAACCTTCTTCCATGGTTCTTTTTGCATTTTTGTCTTCATTTGTTGGAGTTTGTAAAAGAGGAGGAATATTCATTGGTTCTCCCAGGGCTAGAACCTGCAAAAAGGAATTAGTATCAATCTTCTTTTCCATGTTAATTAATCTATTCTCTACATTAACTATAGTACTGTCCATGTCTATCAAAGTGTTTTCCAACCATTCAGAATCGTTGGCAAATCTCTTAATGTTTGGTCTGGGACAATGTATGAAAGGGCCCGATTCAACTTTAAGCCTTAGTTTATTTATTACTCCACAACGGTCATATTGTCGCATAAAACTATTCCTAAATTTCATCTCCTGTAGAATCTTATCGGATTCTGGTCCAACTTCCATATTATTACAAATAAAGGGGCCTAATTAGTTTTTTACTTTAAATTGATTTTTCTTCTTAGCTGCCTAGAAATTAACCTCATCAAAGTTTATAATATGCATAAATTACTCTAATGCAAATAACCTCATGGGGAGGTATTTGGGAAGTTTTTAGGGAGCTAGTTGGCATCCATATATCCTTATCTCTATGTGGTGCTGGTATAAATGCGAGTCTCCCACATTACTATTCTTTTCCAACTATAAAACCCTTTTAATTTCTTGACTGATCCTGGGTTGAGAGCTATTGGTTAGCATGTTTATAACATGATGATCAAATGAAGCAATGAAGTGTTTGTAAGTAAATACAGTGGAGTACTTTTGGATCAATGGTGTCTAATAGATGACTAATCTTAGATTGGCTTTGGTGTCTAAATTCTAAATGTTGACAGGGAAATTCTCTAACTAGTAGTACAAGAACATCTGAAATAGAACTAAAGAATACTTGAAAACTCTCTCATTGGGTAGTCTGATGAATTGTTCATGCATTCTATCTGATATGAACTGAGCATAGTTATACATTATAGTAGGAGGCTTACCTGGGCAAAATAAAGAAAGGAAAGAAAGGACAACCTCATCCACATGTTCATCTGTGGTGTATCCTAGAATGCAAGAGAGCATGGTTATGATTTGTATACCTATCTTAGAAAAAATGGTGGCAACATATGGAGCATTTCTTGTTGGAGTATGAGACTCCTCTAGGATGAATGTTTGAAAAATCTAGGCCACCTTGGGAAGGTCTAACTTGGTATAGAGGAAAGGTAAGCCTTCAATAGACAGTAGGGTCTCATTTGGGCTTGGATGGACTTGCAACATCTCATTAATGGATTCTACTATAATGGTGAACAAGACTTGCTAGTCCGGGGCGACAATGGCTCTTTGGTTGGGAATGTAGCAATCTTGGTAGAAGTGTATGATTTCTAGGGATGGGTGTACTTTTGGCAACATGTACTTGGGAAAATTGGACTCCCAAAGGTGAAAGTTATCATTCTGGTTTTTAAACTTGTCTTTACTCTAGCAGTGGAGTTTTAGTAGGTAGGAAAGGGAAGAAGTGTCCTTAATTTGTAAGTCTTTGTCTGCTAATGTAGGGTAGTCAATATCCAAGTGAGGGTTTGCAGAGGTCTCATGTCCAGAGAAATTTGGGAAGCCATAATTGGGTTTATTTAATTGAACTAGCCTTTCAATGGTTCAAGGATTGAGGCTTAGAAGCTTTCGAACAGTGGGAGGGTAATTATATTATGTGAAAAATGGTTTGGGATGTATAGTAAGTTTCTTTTCAATTCAAGAATGTTTCTTAAATAATTTAATTAATTAACCATTCAATTATAACTTTGTATTTTTCAAATTCAAGGGCCATTTTGGTTTCTTCCAGGAATACCTAGAAATTGGTGATTTGGTGTGCAAACTAGGTTCTATGGTAGCTGCAGAGAGTATTAAGGCTTGAACTAGTTATATGTTGCTTCAATTTGGTGTCCACAATGTCTTCAAGTGGTAAAAGTGAATGAATTGATTGTTCAAAGGTTCAGAGTGTCGTAAATGGCTTAGCAGAGGTTTACAGTGAAAACGAACAAAAAGAGCGAATTGGAGCTTTTCGGCCTTTTAACCGATAACAGTCACATTTTGGCGTGGAAATTAGTAAATGAATAGTGGGCAATTTTCGATATAGGCAGGGAGCTGGTTTTGTGTGCCATCACACCACTTTTGGATGGAGGGAGGTATTTTCCACGAGCACGCGATATAACATTGTGCCACCACATAGCCAAACAACATGGCCAAAACCACGAATCTCCATGTTCTCGAGCCATTAACTGCTAGACGATGAATCTGTATGATATGGATTTACACCATTGGATCCCTGGGTGGGAGATCGAAGGGATATCTCACAGTCGATTTGCATGGACAAAGTCGGGAAAATGGTTGGCAGGGCCTAATATTTAATTGCAAAGAATTGTAATTAATTAATGAATAATGTTGGGATTTAATATAAGCAGGGGGCTAATAAAGGTGGGACCATAGGTTATGTGGCAGTGGTTTTTTAACTGCACTAGGGTTGGTGGGTTAAAAAGGATATTTGGGAAATATAAAGTGGGGGACATTAATTACATAATGTGTGGGCATAGGAAAAATTTAGGATAAAGGGGTTTTGTGAGTTTTTAAGGGGAAAAGAGAAATTAATAAGGGGGAAAAGTGATATTTGTAATGGAGAATGGGTTTCACACTAGGGAAAGGGGTTTTGGGAAGAGAGGATGATTTTTGAAGGGTAATTTCTAGGGAAATGTCTGAAACCAAGGGGTAAAAGGTCAAAATGAGGGGGGAAGGGTATTTATAATTAATGAAGGGATAATGGGGGAAATTAACAAAAAAGTATGTGGGGTTGTAGTGAAATGAGGGGAAATTAGTAAAAAATCTTGGTGAATATCCTTTGTTTTCATCAACTCCTCCTACACATGAAACATAGGATTAAGCATGATAAATATGCTTTTGACTTAGAAACCTTGTGCTCTTTGCAAAACTTCCTCTACCTACCCTTTATTTACCCTAGCATTCTTTTCTTCATTTCAATGGGTGAATTTGAGCTTGCTAACCCTTTATTTCCTTTTATTTTGATAAGAAAACTATCTAATTCTAATTTTATAACTTCCAATGGCTTAGATTAAACTAATGAGCTCATTATTATTCTCCACCTAACTATTGATCTACCAAGATTAAATAGTTTGTCTAGATCTTTATTCTCTATCTATCAACATCAAATTTAAAGCATGAATCAGGACTCAACCGCTTCGCCTA
>APFE031592124.1:183771-200601 GCA_000404065.3 Pinus taeda | reverse complement strand
TTATCCAAGAAGTTGACTTAGGAACAACCCTTTCAGTACTTTGAAGCTTGCATGCCTCAATGGCAAGTTTCTCACTTTCGGCGATAGGTTTACCTCAATGGCCTTTGACCGAGAGATTTTACGTGGTGTTTGATGCCAAGTCCTTTTTCACACCACGTGAATTGTACTATAGTACCTTTAGGGTCATTGTCATTATTGGTGATTCCTCTCGCACCTGTTAACAACTTACATCATTGGCTGGTAATCAGGTGATGTCTTTCCATGTTTGACTCCATAACATTTTTCACATGGATCGACTTGTACTCCGAGTGAAGATTGAATGAGCTTTGAAGACCCTGGATCTAGTTTCATCCATCTGGGCTACGATATATTCAGGAATATAAAGACATCAAGTGTACATCACTCCCGAACAGATGATCATCCAAATCAAAGGATGATGAGTCCAAATCATCAGTCTGCCACACAGACGATTGTCTATCCTATGTACATGAAAATGAATTTATAAAGCTGAGCATGGGAATGCCCACCTCAGCTAGGTCATGAAAAATGTTGTCAAAATAATGTATTGTATTGTATCTTATTACAGGTCGCTTCCCAACTTGAAAAAACTTTGGATCCTTATAGTAAAGCATTTCACCCTACATCAAAAAGATTAACGACCTCATGCTTTAGGGGGCAACTGTTATACACATTTTTGGGCACTTCAACCCCAATCATAAATGTCCATAAATTAACGGATCCTAAGTCCCTAAAAGTGTTTTTTCATTGCCTAAAGGAACAAGGTCAGCTACATCATCTCCCAGAAGTTCTCCACTAAATCCTGCTGATAAATGGTCAAAACTGGACCATATTGAAAACCCAGTGCAGAGGGTGCGATGCATATCACCTTCCTAGTGTACAAGGTGTGATGCATACTGAATTTCTCCTCTGTAGGGTGCGATGGTCGAGAATGGACAAATGGCAGGGACAAAATGCGAGGTGGAAGATCATGGAATCTTCCATAAGCTTCTCCTCTGACACTTACCTCTCTGTTTTTGACCAGGGATGAGTAAGAGATCATCATTCTCCAAGTGGAAGTAGGAACTATCAGAGAGAGGACACTAATCAAGACCCTAGAACATGACTCACCTCCCTATAATCATCTATATATGGACCCCTCATCACAGAGATCCTGAGGCTGGAATTTTGTATCTTATAGAGAAGTGTTGTTGGTTTTCTGGTGTACATTGATAGTGTTGGGTGATCTAAGCTTTACTTGAGGTGAAGAAGGGCTTTTTAGCTGGAGGATGATGCTAGGTCAGAACATATGGTTGTAATCCTCTTGCTACTTTTGATCTTAATAAAGTTATTCAAGTTTTCCTCCATATTCTTGTGTACTTGTTTATATATGCATTTGTATGGTTAACTCACATCTGGTCCTGTGTTATTTATGAATATAGTTCTTTGTTCTTCGATAGTAGTATGTTGTTGTGATTCCACAGGTGCTCTTTAAAGCTGGGCAGACGAAGAAGAAGTGGCAAATCTCCATCAGGAAGGAGAGGAAATCAAGCGCAAGACTAACGTTAATCTCCTTTTTTCCACTCCTATCTATTTTCATAAAGGAAAGTGAAAATAGACTTTACTTGTTTGTTTCTAAGATATCTACCAATCTTAGTGGGAATAGCAGCATCTGAGTGGACACTATTCCCGGTAACACCATCTAGTCCAATCTAAACTTTTCAATGTTATATACAATGACCAAAGTAAAATGAACTACTATTAATCTGTGGATATGTAATGCTTCGACATTCCTCCATTGACAGGTCCTCCTAGTAGATATGTTCCATCTAACTATCTCAAGGAATGTACATTGTTACCTCTGTAACCATAAATGATATAAGGGCCTTGCCATAGGAAATCAAATTTACCATGTTTACCTTTCTCTTCTCTTCTAGAATCCTAGTTAATTACTTTGTCACCTATGTAAAAATCATCAGCTTTATTTTTCTTGTTAAAAATCTTTTTGATTTTATCCTGGATCACTTATGATTTGACATAGACTTCTTCTTTGGTTTGCTGCAAGTGTATTGTCTGATTTATCCTACTTTGGATGTCACTTGGTTCAACTTGCAACTCTTGAATCATTTTCATCACTGGTACTCCTAAAGAGTATGGAAAAACAAGATCCATTCCATATACTAGTTGATAAGGAGATGTACAAATGAACTTTTTGGTAGTTATTCTATTTGCCCATAAGGCATTAACCAACTTTTTATTCGAGGTCTTCTTGTTGTCTTCTAGCAATTTCTTGATGATATTGAGAAGGCTTTTGTTTGAGAATTCTGCAAGTCCATTACCTTGAGGGTAATAGGCAGTGGAATAGCGAAGGGTAATGTGATACCTATTACAAAAGTCTATCATTTTCTTATATTTAAAAGCAGTTGCATTATGAGGAATGAGCTTTTGGGGGAATCCAAATCTTGAAAGGATATTGCTTTCAAGGAATGAGATAATGAAAGAGTTTTTGGTTTGTCTAGAAAGGATGGCTTCTATCCATTTAGTAAAGTGATCAGTGGCTGTCAAAATCCACTTATGTTAGGCTGAGGAGGATGGATGAATTTCCCCAATGAAGTCTAAAACACATTGTTGAAATGGCACTTCTGTGGATATGGATTTGAGAGGTAAAGGTAAGAGCTTCCTTTTTCCTTCAGATATTTTGGACTTATGACAAGAGGTCACATGTTTCTTGACATCTGTAAAAAGGGTGGGCCAGTAAAAACCTGCCCTTAGAATATTATCAGCATTTGTTTTCCAATATAGGTGTCCTCCACAATCTCCTACATGATATTCTTGCATAACTTTGTTAGCTTCATATTTCAATAAGAAATTTAATAAAATGCCACCATTATCTTTCCAAAATGAAGCATTATTTATGATACAATATTTCATTGATTTCATTTTCAAAAATCTACCTTCAGTTCTAGATAAACTAGGAGGAGCTCGTAAGTTATATAAATAAATATAATATCTTCATACTAGGGTGAATCAATGAAAGGTTCACTAATCTTTGGAGTCATCATCTCTTCTTGATCATCTAGGGCACCAATGAAATTTATATCTAAGGCTTGATAGTTCGATTTAGCCATGAGTTTAGCTAAACCTTGGCATTTGATAAGTTTTGTAGGCTTTATTTCTATGTCACATTCCAAGATAGTGGCAATCCATTTACATCTCTTTCCTTTAGGCCTATTTTGTGTCAAAATGTCCTTTACTACTTAATTTGGAACATAAGCAATGATGTGTGAATACAAGATGTACACTCTGAAATCTTTAATAGCTTTTACTAAAGCAAGTGATTTTTTTCCATTCTGTTGTACTTTAGTGTAGGATCTCTCAAATATTTGCTAAAAAATGCAATAGGCTACTCATAACCTTAACCATTATTTTGCAACAAGACAGCTGCAATAGTATGTTCTGAAGCAAAAGAAAAAATTATAAAATCTTTTTGGAAATTAGGACTTATGAGGACTAGAGTTTTGGTAAGGGCTTCTTTGATTACCTCAAAAGACTGTTTAGCCTCTACTATCCACTTAAGTGTTGAATCCTTCTTCAACATGTATTTAGTTCTCTAATTAATTATGCTATGTTTGAAATGAATCTCCTAATAGAATTTATTTTGCCTAAAAACTATTGTAATTCTTTGATGTTTCTAGGATGAGTGATGGTCAGGGTTGCCTCTATTCTAGCTAGATCTATTTTAATTCCATCTTTGGATATTATGTGTCCCAATAATTTACCTTCTTCTAGACCAAAGAGTGTCTTTTTGGGATTTAAGGAAATACCAAAATTTTCTAAATTTAATGAAAACTCTTCTTAAGTGATCTAGATGTTCGTTATCTGATTTGGAAAAGACTGTGATGTCATCTTGGTAAACAACTAGAAAGTCATGGATTTCTTTGGCAAAGGCTATGTCCATATCTCTTTGGAATGTTTCTCCTACATTCATTAATCCAAGAGGCATCTTCAAATACATGAAAGTACCCCAAGGAGTATCAAATGCAATATTTTCTTGTTCCTCTGGTTGAACTAAGATTTGGTTGTATCTAGAAAATCCATAAAGCAATGAAATTATGGATGAGCCTACTACCCTCTGACGAATGTGGTCCATTTTTGGAAGAGGATAGTTGTATTTCAATGACACTTTGTTCAAGTTTATGAAATCAATACAGAGTCTGATTTCTCCTATTTTCTTCTTAATAGTGACTAAGTTAGAGACCCAATCTGAATATCTAATGGGTGCTATGATCTGTGCATCATACATCCTTTTTACTCCCTTTTCAATGAGTGGCATAAGAACTAGATTAATTCTCCTAAAATTCTATTTAAAAGGTTTCTGATATTCTTTGAGGGGTATCTTATGTTGAATAATGATGGTATCATAAGACTTAAATTCTTCATAACTCCAAGCAAAGACATCTTGAAACTCCTTGAACAGATTTATGTATTTCAGTTTTTCATCTCGAGGTAATTCTTTGATATCTTGATAAGCTTGGATTTTTCTTTAGTTCCTATGTTACATTCTTCTATATCCGCTCTTAAAGGATCCATTTTTGGTTTCCTAGCTACATCATTTGAATCAAAAAAATCTTCTAATGGGAGTAATCCAATAGGCAAAAAGTTATTTTTAAGGTTTAGAATATTAGGATCATCATTCATTATTTCTTCTATTTCTGCATTTTCTAAGTTATCTATTTCTACTTTAGTGAAATTAGTGGGTTTACCTATATCTAAATCATTTATATCTATCTCACCATCTATGTTGTTATCTACTGTAAAATCAGTATCTATATTACAATTTTGAAACTCTCCTTCAGCATCCATGAAATCATAAATTTGAGAATCTTGTGAAGAAATATGCCAATATTTCATATTGTCAGGTATAATAGGAATATGTCTCACTCCTACAGTGTACTGGTGGTTGGGATGAAAAGGAAATTTGCAGCTACTAGCAAAAGTGGCCACGCTATGAGCTTGCATATTTTGTTTCCTATGAATGGCAGCACAATCAATTTCCAGAAGGCCTTTAATCAAATCTAGGATAGTCTCTCTATATTGGCTAAGTCTGGGATTATTCACAGAGTATTCATCTTTGATTTCTTTTATAATCAATTATGATTCTCCCATGATAGAAAATCTCTTAGCTCCAAGTTTTCTAACAATTTGTAGTCCTAGGATTAGAGCTTCATATTCTTCCATGTTGTTTGTTCATTTAAAGTTTAACCTAAATGCATGACCTTTAGAATGATTATTTTCCATGTTGTGAATCCAAACTCCTACACCTACTCCTAATATATTCACAGCGCCATCAAAATCGAAATTCCATATAGATTCATGAAAAATGTTTTCACTATCAGGTGTTCTGTATTTTTCTTCTACAACTACGATTTCATTTTTGTCATTGTTTGAATTGTACAAGATAAAAGAGACCATATCAGAATGCATGGAGTATATAGGGAATGTTTTTGGTTTTTATACACTGCTCACTATGTATTTCATTAATGTTTATCTATAAAGCTTCCTTTGTTGAGCAAACACAAATTTGGTGGCATATGACATGTCCAATTGTAAAGATCCTTGTACTTTTTCTCCCCATGAGTGAGATAAAAACATTCCATACTTGGGTGGGATATTAGCAACTACTATGTCCATCACAATACTCTTTGTTGGGTGCTCGACTAGAGTCACACACAAATATTTAATCAAGCTAAGGAATTTGACTTGGCTAGAGTCAAAGGAAAAGAGGTCCTTGTATGGTCTGGTGATATCTAAGTTTAATCTCTCCATGATTGATTTTTGCATTAAGTAATGGGATGCCCCTGAATCTAGCATAGCATTATGTAAGCTTTTATCATGAAAATTCAAGCTAATGTTGAAAGGAGGAATACCCCCTTGCTGATGTGTTCGATTTACTTCAGGACCAAATAGTAACTAAGGTTGATCATCATTCATGTTTACAACATTCTCTCCTTCACCTATATTTAATGTTCCAGTGATTTGTGCTCTATATGATTCATTTTTCACTAGATCAGTGAAATGAGCTAATATTGTCAACTTGGCTATCTCATGCTTAATGTTAAATGGCATTTGAGTCTTGCTTGATTTGATGAGATCTTCCTTAGAAAATGTGTTTTGTGTATTTTTATCTTCTTTTTCAGTACATGGGAATTCAGTTTGTGTATTAGTAGTTTTGTTTTGAATTCTCTTATTTGGAATGATTTGAGTAACAATTTTAGTTTGAGTTTCAGATGAAGTTATATCTACAATTTTTGGGTTGGAAGTCTCCTGAGTTCCCCTTGGGAGAATTTGTAGAACTTTGCTCATAGGAGCTTCTGTTATCTTTTTAGCTTGGGTTTGGATTGATTTCTTAGTGGGAATTTCAATATTATTTTTGCTTCTAAGGCTGTAGTGTTTGTTAACTTCATATATAGTAGATTCATAGCCTTGTTTGAAGTCAAAGGACTCTCCAGATACTAATTGTAATTGTTGTTTCATGTATAATTCCTATTCTTCTTTGGTAGGAAAAATAACATCTTCATTTTTAATCCCTAATAGGTTTATCTGGGCATCATCCTCCACTTCATGGTTTTGTGAACCCTCTACATAGTTCCAAGAAGGGTGGTCTAATTTGCTGATTCGATATCTCATTTTTTCCATTGTTAGGATTTTTCCTAAAGTTGGGGTTTCTTATTGGGGGTGGTTATTGATTTTCCCACTGATCTTTTCTTTCCATGTTCTCTAATCTATCCATTATCCTTTATACACTCTTAGCTAAACTATCTATTTTACCATCTGAAGTAGAATTTTCCTCTTTAGTGACAACTCTTTTCTCATTTCCCATCCTAGCTTCTTAGCTAATAGATTGGCTTCTACACTAACATAATTACTTTTCATTTGTTGCAATTTTTCTGGGTTTCTTTCCCTTAATTGGTATGACATATCAATGCTAAAACCATTAGGAAATTTTATTAATGTCACATCTGGTGGAGGTTTAATATTAGCATGGATTGCATTGTGGATACAGTTGAACCTAGTACAATAATCATGAACCGATTCATTAGGAGCTCTTCTAATGTTATCATATTCAAATAGTATTTGCAAAGGATTTTTATTTCCTTCTCATCTATAAATAAACAATCTATGAAAAGCAGCTAAATCTGCAATATGATTAGCTAGTAAACCTTTGAACCATTTTTTAACATCTCCTAGGCAAATAACCTCATTTGGACATCAGACTCATCAATCTCATCCAATTCAAAGTAATTAGTCATTTTGTTCACATGGTGTTGGGTAGTATGTTGACCAGTAGCATCAAACAAAAAGATTTTGCTTTGGTAATATTGGGACATGCATATCTGTCTTCCATGGTCGATATTTTGGTTTGATTATGGGGGAAAGTAGTGGTGCTAGAAGAAGGACTTGAGATTGGTGTAGATGAACTAGATTAACCTGAGATGTTCGGTTGGAGAGGGAGCTGAGGAATAACTAGTTTAGGGGAATGAACTGTGGAAGATATTATAGGTGAGGTGGTAGTAAATGAAGTTGTATTTATAGTTTTTGAAGACTCTATAGAAAGTTCAGAGGCGGCAGCAATGAGGGCAGCTTATTCAGATGATTTTTGAAGATAAGCATCATATATATGGCTTATCAAGGTTGAGGTTAAATCTTTTAGTTTATCAAAATTATTCAAAACAAGTTGATCTAAATCTAGATGTATAGGCACATTTTTTACTCAATGAATTGAATACAATTAGGGTCTAATACAGTTTCATGAATTGAATTTTCTAATTTGGTTCTAAGCAATCAAAGCTCAAATAACAGATCAAGCTAAATATCCTCTAAACTTGATAATTCCTTGGGGAGTGAATTTTCTTTAACTAACTAGCTACTACTTGCTTGAATTTCTACCTTTTTTGGTTTTCTTAAAATTCTGTGAGGGTCATCAACTATTGTAGCAGGGTTTGGATATGATTTCCTCCGGTATAGTGAGCCTTTTTGCAAGCCAAAATTTTAATTTTTTAATTATTTTTTGAAACTTTTAAACAAGTCTAAAATGACCTTAAGGTGCAAAAAGATAAATTTTAAGGTTTCCTTAAAGTTTTATTACATTGAGGACTGGTCCCGAATATCGTCGCCAATATGTTATCACTCCAAAATTTCTCTACAGTTGTTAAGAAAGAAATGATAGAGGAAACCACAAACCTACTTTTGATATTAGGATCCAACCTTCCTAATGCTCATAGAGGGCTCTCTCTTTATGATTTAACTTTGTTTAGTAAATTGATTTTAGGCTAGTTATGATTGTACTTGGGTTTTGGTTTTGATTTGGTGGTGGGATCACTTAGATGCATAGAGGGATGTCTTTTACCATTGGGCTATGGGGTCAATTGTCAAGAAAATAGGATTGGATCAAGGTATAAAGATAGTATTTACAAGGCAAAGCAACTGAGTAATTTTTGATCCTAAGGATGGACGGTGAAGTGGTTTCAATCAGATCAAAGGATAAATTAAGGATTCCTTAAACCAGATTATGAAGGAAGTGAAAGAAATAAACTGGGATGGGAGACAAATTAAGGATTCTCATATCCGAATATTAGAAGAAAACATTAAAATGATTAAATCTTCAAGGCAGAGTGTACTTAAACAAATTCTGAAATAAAATTCCATCATTGAATTTTAGATAACATGCAAGTACGTGAATAACATAAGAAAATAACAATTCGACAAAGAAAATACTTCAATGAGGTAGCTCAAAACATGAATCCTGTAATGCAATCTCTTTATTGCTCAGTCCAGTTTGTTAACTTGAAAAACTGATACAATGAACCCTTAGGTTTTAGATTAGTACAACTATACAAGTGTCTAGTAATCCACAACCAATACTTTGAATTATGAATTATTTATACAAAAATAGTTTACAAAAAATCCCAAACTGTCTTTGGAATTAATCTAGGAGAAAGAAATATCTTCATGCAAGAAGATAGAAATAGATGTTTAACTGATGTATGTTGTCCATATTTATTTGGTTGTGTTGTCTTTACGCTCTGATATTTTTGTTGTTTATTCTTTGCCTTGTTGTTGGTCTTCACGCTGGTTGTTCTTTCTATTTTTCCCTTTCAACTAATACTCTTTCATCTGGCTGGTCTGTTATTTTTCTTTCACTATGCTATTTTTACCATTACTATGCATTTTTGCAATAGGTCATTCAACTTCTCCCAAATATCTACATCTAGTAATTTTATATTTACCATTTTCCTGTAAATTTCATCTTCTTCTGTGTATTTGGAAAAAGTGGGTTTGTTCACAAAATGGTGTTTTACCTCATGATGGAGGTAAAACAATTTCTCAAATGTTTGATATGGCACCTTTCCAGTAGGCATCCCCTTCATGGAAGAATTACTTTCCTGATCCCTTGCCACCTCTCTTATCCTTCTATTGTAGTCCACCTCTGACATCAATTTTTCATTTATCACCAAGTGATTTGGCAGACCTTTCTGCCTCAAAACATCAAACTTTACCATGAACCTGTCTATAACTAGCTGTATGGTTTTGGATTTGTCTTCAAGGTTCATCATCAAATTCCTCTTAATGAGCACCTTTTTTACTTCTAGTATGGTGCCACTTCTCTCAAGTATTTCCAACTCCTACAAATCATATTGGTTTTAAAGTTAAGGAAATGGATTATTATAGTGGCTTCTTCTAGCAGGTCTCCCAGTTCTACCTTAACTCTTTATATCGCTTCTGTAGCCTCTTTAACTAAGTCACTTTTTTCAAATATGACTTGAATGGATGGCTAAATATCATTGAGAGATTCAATGATATTGGCTCATAATTGTTATTTGGCTTGGCTAAGTAGTTCCTTTAATGTCAATTTCTTCTGCAAGCTCTTCGTCCTTTCAGTCAACCTAGGTGAATTCTTAACTTCCTCCTTTTACATAAATTGAGCAAGCTTATTGTCATTCTCTAAACTTGTTATATTTTCTTTGAGCTTATTTATCTCTGTGGTTTGAATGGACATATCTTCCATTGCTTTGACCAATTTGCTTGCCTTGTCACCTAGCTAAGTTGTTGTTGTTGTTAAACCTATTGCTAATGTCGATGTTGTTGCAACTGGAAGTGTTGTAGCCAGTGAAGCTATAGGAGCCAATGAAGCTACCATGGTGGATGGTACGATTGTAGTGACTATTGGAATGATAGTGGCAGTGGCAGTCTCAAGGCTAGCATGTTTCAGCTATATTAAGTTGTCCAACTATTGGAAATAATATTGAGAGGGGGGTGAATCAGTATTATCAGATCAATAATTTTATTTCTCAAATAGATTTATATACACTACTTCAGTCAAGTGAAGTAGTGTGTATACACAACTATGGTTAAACAAACCAACGTATATGTAGAGAACTTGTGATTTAGATAATTTATCATGTGTTGAGCTTAAACCAGTATATCAGAGATTTATTAGATAGTGCAGTAAAAGTAGAATAAAGCATCACACATAAGCAACACACATGAACACCAAGATTTAAGGTGGAAACCCAAAGTGGGTAAAAACCACCTGCTGTTGTCTTCTCTATCTTCTTTTAAAAATAAGAAAATTTATTTACAATCTTGTAGTCACGCAGCCACATACTAGTATGCAAGCTTCTACCTGTAGAAGGTTACAACCTTCTATCATTCTAGACCTTCTACTAGAAGGGATCTACAACCCCCTATCTCTTGTACTAACCAATATTTTTACTAGTACATAGGTGCCAACCTACAGAAAACTCCACTCTTCCACCAAGGAAAACATTTCATGGATTTTTAGACTTGATACTCCTCGATCACAACACCATAAACTAAAGGCCATGCTTCATCAAATTTTCATACTGGACCCATCAAAGCTTTTCTTTTTTTAACTTAAATTGCATCAACTAGTATTCAGTTAATCTCAATAATCAGATCACTGACACTAGAACACTCTACAAAACCTAGAACCCTGCATCGTCATTCAAAATCAGTTGTAACCTCAAAAATCATGCATTAGAATGTATACGGTACTTGGCTGCACCAAAACTGTGTCTGTACACTACTTACGTTAATTGAACTTGTGTATACCTTTAAAACTACTGCAAATATAAACTTTTGAATCAAGTATGTACCAACTATCAATATTCTAAATATCTATTGTCAATTTTCAGAGCTTTACATAGGGAGGGACAAAGATCACTTCTTCTCACCTATACAATCAATCAATCAAATGCCAACTTCCTTATGCATTCAGTTTTACATTCAAATCTAACAAAACTTCATTGATAGACAACAGTAAAATAACAGAATTTTATCAGATAGATCAATTAGATCTTAAAAGAATATTTTCTTTAGTGTACGCTACTTGAAGGAACTGAACCTGCGTGTATACGCTCTTTGGCTGAGACGAACCTATGTACAGATCTGCAAATATTGACTTAGAATTTTTTTGCCAAACTTCAGACAAACCGAGATCATGAAGGTAATGAATAGAACAAGTGCAAAACATCAGATCTAGTCATACCCAATATGAAATCATTCAAGAATAATTTATTTCAAGTCTCATGATTCCCGATCCAATATTGAACTCAAGGTGAACATGAATATTTTAGATCTAGTCCCAAACATAACCCTGCAACATAAAATATACTTCAGATAGAAGTATTCCTTAGAATCTTATTGCTTACTCACCTAGCCTAATGATCTTCTCCTCCTTATATACTCTTAGGGCTTCCTCAATACCTTGGTCCAAAACCACTTAGGACCAATACCTTGGACCAAATATCTTGGGTCAATACCTTGGACCAAATACCTCAGACCAAATACCTTGGATCAAAAATACCTTGGACCAAAAACTTGGTTTTCCAACATGTACACGCATTTCTTCTTGTGAAAGCACATGTATACATTATACACTTCTTTTATTCTGTTGACCCATGTGTATATGCTTCTTGGACAAATTGAACCAGCGTATACCTTTATTTCTTCGTTATTTGGAGTTTGATCTATAATCCTTTATTGTTGACCTAATGTACTGCGAACTGTCATCTGAGTGAGTTGCCACCAAGCACAACACCTGTATCATAATTCCAACAATCTCCCCCTTTGGACTTGATGGCAACAACAACACCAAGACACTCTTCCCCTTTGACATCAAGGTAAAATGGCAGACCAAGATATTCTCTCATTCTCTCCCTTTGACATACATTATGCTATTAATGCTCCCCCTGAGTACATGCTGAATTCTCTGATTGAGCTCCCCTTTGTTCATGCTGAGATGCACTGAAACTATCCATGCTCCCCCTAAGCACATGGAGAGTTTGAAAAAATATTCTAAAAAAGAATAACATGACTCTATGACTCAACTATGTGAGTATGACCTTCCTATCACCAATGGCTCATACATATATCCATCTCCCAACCAGGTGAGTATATACCAATTGTTTATACATGACAAACATAATAAATATTACATCATCCATCCCATGTAAAGTGGGGATACAAATTTCATCATTTGTCAAAGAGGACTCATTCAAATGTATGAGAAGACATATCACACCCTATACTTTTACATGACTTAAGAAACTATTGGTATAAATATCTGAAGTCATGGCTGGAGTCAGTAAACATAATGCCAACAATGTTGAATGTATGTGAAGGCTAATGCTTCCCCAGAACTTGTGCTACCTATGCATTGTTAACAAGTTAATGATCAAGGCATCTTTGTGAGTCAGATAAAAATTAATGAACAAATCACATTAACATCAGACAGAGCACTAATATTAGAGCCTACACCACTATTTTTCCTGTCTCAAAAAAACATATACGCCCCTTGAATAAAGGAAACCCACATGTGTATGCGAGTACACTTCATGAAACACGCATATAATAACCTTTCACTAAAAAAGTTAGATTTAATAGCAAGATGATGTAGCAACTACTCCCAACTTTTGTCTAAGATATTCAAGTGTTTCTCTGGGCAGTGGTTTAGTGAATATATTAGCAGCCTATTCTTTGGATGGAACATACTCCAATTTTACCTTTTGTTCAAGCACTTGTGCACTTAGAAAATGGTATTTGATGGGTATGTGCTTGGTCTTGGAGTGCATGACTGGATTCTTTGAAATACTGATGGCACTTGTATTATCAAATAGAATGGAGATAGGTGGAGTACATGTGATTTGAATGTCTTGCAAAGTTTGCATCATCCAAAGTAGTTGCATGCAGCGAGATGCAACAGCCACATATTCTACTTTAGCTATCGATAAAGCAATTGAACTTTGTTTCTTGTTGAACCAAGATACTAACGTCGAACCCATATAGAATACACCACCACTAGTGCTTTTCCTATCATCAATACTTCCTGTGCAATCTGCATCTGTATATGCATGAAGAGTAAGATCTGTATCTCTAGGATACCATAAACCAATGTCCTGAGTTCCTTGAAGATATTTGAAAATTATTTTGACTGCTTGAAGGTGTGATTCCTTTGGATTTTCTTGGAATCTTCCAATTATTTCCACTGCATGCATGATGTCAAGTTGGGTACTTGTTAGATAAAACAGACTCCCAATTATGGATCTATAAGTTGGTTCATGTACTGCTATTAATTCATCATTTGATCTAAGACTACATCCTATTACCATTGGGATACATATAGGTTTAGAATCTTCCATTCCGTACCTTTTCAAGATCTATTTGATATATTTGGTTTGTGATAGAAAAATACCATCTTTAGTTTGTTGAACTTGTAGACCAAGAAAATAGGCAATTTCACCAAGCAAGGAAACTTTAAATTCTTCCGGCATTACTAAGGAAAAATTTTGACTGATGGATTCTTCATTGCTACCAAAAATGATATCATTAACATAAACAATAATAATTAGAAATTTATTAGTTTCAATCTTTGTATATAGATTGCTATCTGCACTAGAACCTTTTGTAAAACCTTGTTGGTGTAGATATTTGTCAAGGCAGTAATACCAAGCCCTTGGAGCCTATTTTAGACCATAGACAGCGTTTTTGAGTCTCCACACAAGTTTTTCATCATTTCCAAGAATGAATCCTTCTAGTTGTTCAATATATACCTCTTCTTCTAAAGCTCCATTAACGAAGGATGATTTCACATCGATTTGGAATACTTTGAATTTTTGAAAGCTAGAAAGAGCAAGAAACATCCTTATGGCTTCAAGTTTGGAAATAGGCGCAAAGATTTCTTCGAAATCTATACCTTCTTGTTGAGCATACCCTTTACAAACAAGTCTCGCCTTTTTTGTAATGACTTATCCATTTTCATTTAGCTTGTTTTCAAATATCCATTTAGTACCTATAATATTTTTATCGTGAGGTCTAGGAACTAATTCCCAAGTGTCATTCTTTTCAATTTTGTCAAGTTCTTCATCCATGGCCTTGAACCAACATTCAGTTTTGCATGCTTAATTTACATTTTGAGGTTTGGTGGAGGATAGTAATGCTAGATAGCTTGAGGTCCCTATAATAGTTTTTTTTTTTTGTACCCTTGCCTCTTTTTCCCCTAAAATTTGAGTTTCTGGATGATTTTTCTTAACATATCTAGACGAAGTCTTTTTTTCTACCATTATCTCTTCTTCTGGTGATTTACTAGTTTCTTCTTCAATATCATTTTGATTTGATGTGGGAAAATAATCCCCATCTTCTTCATTGTCATAACCTTCTGTTGATTTTATCTGTTTTGGATTTCTGCACGCTTCATCAACTACAACATCAATGCTTTCAATAATTTTCCCAAGTATTTTATTATAACATTTATATCCTTTACATCTGGAAGAATAACCAAGAATAATATCTTCATTTGTTCTGTGTTCAAACTTACCAAGTTTTTAATCAGTCCTTTTGATAAAACATTAGCTTCTAAAGACTTTAAAGTATTTTACAATAGGATCCTTGCCATACCAAAGTTCATGTGGAGTTTGAGTTCTATTTACTCGAACATTTTCTTTGTTGAGAATAGTTATGGTAACGAATGCAGCTTCACCCTAGAAGGTTGCATGAGTTCCAGATTCATCTAGCATAGCTCGAGCCATTTGGTGAACTATTTTGTTCATTCCTTCCACCACACCATTTTTCTGAGGACTCCTTATGGTGGAGAATTGCCTTTTTATTCCATGTTGTTCACAAAAGTCAAAGAATTCATCCAATGTAAATTCCTCTCGATCAGATCTGAGGCATTTGATTTTTCGATCTGATTCATTTTCAAAAAAAGCTTTGAAGGCTTGGAACTTTTTAAATGCTTCATCTTTATGCTTTAGGAGACCTATCCAACACATTCTAGAAAAAGAATCAATGAGCAAAATAAATTATTCTTCTCCACGAGGTGACTTTTTCCTTGATGGGCCACATAAATTAGTATGGACAAGTTCAAGAGGCTTACTAGTTGACCCTTCTTTTTCCATGAAGTGGACTCTGGTTTTCTTACCGATTTGACATGGTTTGCATATTGTATTTTCTGGGATACTAATATCTAGAAGATCACGAATAGCATTGTGTCTACATGCTTTTCTTATTTGAGAAAAACTTAGATGTCCTAATCTTCTATGCCATGACCAGTTTTCATCATTTTTACTTAAATAGCGGTGTTGTTGTCCTCCCTTGAGTATGTATAATTTGTTTGGAGTTCTTGTACCTTTGATCACGGCCTCTCCTATATCAAGCTCATGAACAACACATCTGTTTGATTGAAATGCAACTTCATTTCCTTGATCACACATTTCACTGACACTCAACAGGTTATGCATTAAACCATCTACGTACATAACATTTCCAGCTTTAAACTTTTCTTTCAAGAAAATAAAGAATTTACCTTTTATGACAACAGGAGTGTCATTTCCCAATGAGACATTCTTTTCTTTTTCTAAGACATTATATGAGTGAATTTTTTCTTTGTCACCTGTCATGTGTTATGAGCATGCATTGTCGATGTACCACTGATTTTCTTATCCTTCTGCATACAAGGCTATACCACATATTTTTGTTTGAGATTCTTTCCTTCTCCATACCTTGGGATTTAATGGTGTTTGGTCCTTTTGATATGTTTGCCGAAATTTTCTCCTGCATTCAAATTCTTCATGAGAAAAGTTGTTACAGATTGAGCATTCTATTTCATTTTGAAGAGTATAAAAATTATTATAGGAACTTCTCTTGATCCCTGTTACATTCCTTTGATTTCATGCTTCTCTACTCATGATGGTTTTGTAAGAAACGCATTGAGAAGCTTTGTGCCCAAAATTATGACATGAAAAACATTGCCCATTAAAGAAGTTCCTGTGACTATCGAATCTATTAACCTGGTGATTGAAGTTTCTATTGATATTCATCTTTAGAGAAAATTGAGTATGATTTACCTGAGGTTGGTTGTGGCTTCTATTCATCCTTGGAGTAAATTGAGTATGATATACCTGGTGATTTGCTTTATTCTTTTGTTGATGATTTTCATACTATTCACTGGTCTTTGCTACATAAAGATAGCTTTTGGTGGAGGTTGATGACTTCTCTAATTGATATGCTTCTTCAGTATGTCTGATCCGGATTTAAACAGGAACGCAATAAAATACAGAGATAACCATATACACAAAGATGCAGCGGAAATAATGCTTCATTTCATTAATGGAAAATACTGAAATATGATTACAACCAGAATTGGAGATGGTAGCTTATCTCTGAGAAGAGATGTGCCGCTACATGCCTCTGAACTGTTCTGAACTATGTTACAATGAGGCTCGAAGGCCTATTTATTGTTGAGAAACAATGGAA
>APFE031592124.1:163788-180941 GCA_000404065.3 Pinus taeda | reverse complement strand
CCGTTTGACGCGTATGATAGCTCGTTAGAAAGATCTATCCAAGAACTACCACTTTGGGAAGGGCAACATCGGTCCATGTACCCATGTTGCCCCCAGATTTCCCAAGAAACGTCGTTTAGGGCCTCAAAACAACTCCGGAAGTTTAGGACCCGAAAAAACTGCTAAAAATAGTAAGTTGTGCTACAATTACGGAAACTGAAAAACTGAAAGAGACAGTTGCGGGGGTCCAAATGGGATAGGTGGGTGGCCACCACCATCCACCTGGATCAATATCCAAGGCCCGTCTTTATCAGAGGATAATGTTGAACTTTGATAATTTCATTTAAATTTTCTGATCCGTTAGCAAATATAAGATCAAGAGATTTCATTTTCTCAAGATCCTTTCTTAGCCCCACAATTTCACATTCTAGTTTCTCATTGTGTTTTTCCTTTTCAGCAAGTTGGTATGTCAAGGTATCTATAATTATATTCTTTTATTCAAAACTGAATTTGAGTTTAGATATTTCTTCATGAAGGTCTTCCTCTTCTAAATCATCCCAAAAATTATCATCATCATAAGCCATGAGAAGTCTATAATCATCACTATTAGATAAACCATCACTATCCTCTTCTAAACTATCCCAAAAATCATTGCCATTATAAGCCATGAGAAGTTTGTAATATTGTCTAGATTCATCTTCATCACTATTACATAAACCATCACCATCTTCATGAGTGTAGTAACTCCTTTTATTCACATCTTGTTTTCTATTCCCTTTTTCATAGTTATCTTTATGACAACATTTGGCAGCATAATGACCGATTCTCCCACAAGAAAAGCATTTGAAAGGTAACTTACCTCTAAACCTTCCAGAACCCCATTGAAGCTTCTTGACATGAAAAAAATTGCCCATTAAAGAAGTTCCTGTGACTATCAAATCTATTAACCTGGTGATTGAAGTTTCTATTGATATTCATTTAGAGAAAATTGAGCATGATTTACCTAAGGTTGGTTGTGGCTTGTATTCATCCTTGGAGTAAATTGAGTATGATATACCTGGTGATTTTCTTTATTCTTTTGCTGATGATTTTCATACTATTCACTGGTCTTTGCTACATAAAGATAGCTTTTGGTGGAGGTTGACGACTTCTCTAATTGATATGCTTCTTTAGTATATCCAAGACCTGTCTTTATCAGAGGAGAACATTGAACTTTGATAATTTCATTTAAATTTTCTGATCCTTTAGCAAATATAAGATTGAGAGATTTCATTTTCTCAAGATCCTTTCTTAGGCCCACAATTTCACATTCTAGTTTCTCATTGTGTTTTTCCTTTTAAGCAAGCTGGTATGTCAAGGTATCTATAATTATATTCTTTTCTTCGAAACTAAATTTGAGTTTAGATATTTCTTCATGAAGTTCTTCCTCTTCTAAAGCATCCCAAAAATTATCATCATCATAAGCCATGAGAAGTCTATAATCACCACTATTAGATAAACCATCACTATCCTCTTCTAAACTATCCCAAAAATCATTGCCATCATAAGCCATGAGAAATTTCTAATATTGTCTAGTTTCATCTTCATCACTATTACATAAACCATCACTATCTTCATGAGTGTAGTAACTTCTTTTATTCACATCTTGTTTTCTATTCCCTTTTTCATAGTTATCTTTATGACGACATTTGGCAACATAATGACCGACTCTCCCACAAGCAAAGCATTTGAAAGGTAACTTACCTCTAAACCTTCCACAACCCCATTGAAGCTTCTTGACAAAGTTTAACTCATCTTATTCTTCTGAAATATGTCCTAATTCAGTGTATTCTTCCTTTCCTTTTGTTGAAGCTTTAAATGCAGCTTCTCTCATATTTGATGGTCCTCCTTTTCTCATCTCGAAGGAAGTTAAGATTCTGTTAAGCTGTGTCATAGTGATATTCTACAAATCCTATTTTTCTTCTATGGAAGACACTTTGGATTCAAATTTAGCAGACAAGGATCTCAAAACTTTCTCAACTAAGGTAACTTCCTTTATTTCTTCACACAAATTCTTCATACAATTAACAACCTCATCTATACGTAAGAAATAACTAGATATACTTTCATCACTATGCATCTTAAGAGTTTCATACTAAATTCTGAGAGTTTGAAGCTTAGCACATTTTATCTCAGAGTCTCCTCCATAGCTCAGAATGATTTTGTCCCATATTTCTTTGGCTAATTTCAGCTGCATTACTTTGACAAAATTTGATTGTGACGGGATTCCCAATAAAGTATTGACAACTTTGGCATTGGTTTCACATTGCTCTTTACCTGCCGCATCTATAGGAATTGTTGTTGGAAATGTATATCCTCCTTCCACAATTTGCTAAACATCCATTCCAAGCGATTGTAGATAGGTTGTGGCTTATTTTCCAATAAACAAATTTTCTTCCATCGAAGATTGGTCGTCTAAAGGATCCCATGCTTTCTTGATTATTCATGTTGATGGATCTCCCTTCTAGCGATCAAGCTTCTTTTAGAGGACATGCTTTGATACCAATTGTTGGAAACAATATTGAGAGGGGGGTGAATCAATATTATCAGATCAATAATTTTATTTCCCAAAAAAATTTATATATGCTACTTCAGTGAAGTGAAATAGCGTGTATATGCGACTGTGCTTAAAAAAACCAACGTATATAAAAAGAACTTGTGATTTAGATAATTTATCATGTGTTTAGCTTAAACCAATATATCAGAGATTTATTAGAAGTGCAGTAAATGTAGAATAAAGCATCACACATAATAAACACACACGAACACCAAGATTTATGGTGGAAACCCAATGTGGGTAAAAACCGCCTGCTGTTGTCATCTCTGTCTTCTTTTAATAATAAGAAAATTTGTTTACAATATTGTACTGGTGCAGACTCATACCAGTATGCAGGCTTCTACCTTGAGAAGGTTACAACCTTCTCTCTTTCTCCAGCTTCTAATCAAAGGGAGCTACAATTCCCTAGCTCTTGTACTAGCCAATGTGTTTACTAGTACGTAGGTACCAACCTACAAAAAACTCCACTCTTCCACTAGGGACCATCTTTCATGGATTTTCAGACTAGATACTCCTGGATGACAACATCACAAACTGAAGGCCATGTTTCATCAAATTTTCATATTGGACCCATCAAAGCTTTTTTTCTTTTTTAAACTTAAACTACATCAACCAATATTTAGTTAATCTGAACAATTATATCACTGACACCAGAATATTGTACTGAACACAAAACCCTACATCATCATTCAGAACTAGCTATAACCTCAAAAATCATGCATTAGAATGTATATGCTACTTAGCTGCACCCAAACTATGTGTGTACACCACTTCTATTAATTGAACCTTCGTATACCTTTAAAACTACTGTAAATATAAACTTTTGAATCAAGTATGTACCAACTATCAATATTTCGAATATCTACTGTCAATTTTTAGATTTTTACACAAGTGGGGATAGAGATCATTTCTTCTCACTTATACAATCAATCAATCAAATGCTATCCTCCTTATGCATTCACTTTTACGTTCAAATCTAAGAAGAATTCATTGACAGATATCAATAAAATAACAGAATTTTATCAGATAGATCAATCAAATCTGAAAAGAAGCTTTTATTTAGTATACGCTACTTGAAGGTACCGAACCTATGTGTATATTCTCTTTGGCTGAGATGAACCTGCATACAGATATGCAAATATTGACTCAAATTTTTTTTGCAATTCCAGACTTTAGATAAACCCGTATCATGATAGGTAACGAATAGAACAGGCACAAAACATCAAATCTAGTCTCACCCAATATCAAATCATTCAAGAATAAATCATTTCAAGTGTCATGATTCCTAATCCAATATTGAACTCAAGGTGCACATGAATATTTCAGATCTAGTCCCAAACATAACCCTGCAACATAAAATATACTTCAGATAGAAGTATTCCTTACAATATTATTGCTTACGCACCTGGCCTAATGATTTTCTCCTCCTTATATACTCTTAGGCCTTCCTCAATAACTTGGACCAAAATCACTTAGGACCAATACGTTGGACCAAATACCTAGGGTCAATACCTTGGACCAAATACCTCCGACCAAATACCTTGGATCAATACCTTGGATCAAAAATACCTTCGACCAAAAACTTGGTTTTCCAACATGTACGTGCTTTGCTTCTTGTCAAAGTGTGTGTATACATCATACACTACTTTGGTTCTATTGACACGTGTGTATACTCTTCTTGGACAAAGTTAACCAACATATACCTCTATTTCTTCATTCTTTGGAGTCTGATCTATAATCGTTTGTTGTTGATATGTTGTACTATTAACTATCATCTGAGTGAGTTGCCATCAAGGGCAACACCTATATCATAATGCAAACACCAACTCCTTCTCCATTTATTTCAATTGGTCATTAAGTTGTAAAACAAGGTCCATCATTTCCTCCTAATGTGTTTGGCTTCCTAAGACCTATTTTGTCTATGGATGTACTGAATGAGGCAGTTTCAATCATTTTTCTAGAATAGTAATATCCTAATTATTTTTCTTTATCAACTTCTCAGAAGCCTTGACTTCATTGGCATCATGTCCAAGCTAAATTACTAAGTCCTCCAATGATTTTATTATATTGTCCTTGGCCTATGACGAGGTAGTTTCTAGTTTGTATTGTGCAGTGATATTATCTAGTAAGCCTATAGTTTGAGCATAGTCATAGCTTTGTTTCTCATGGTGGAATATATCATCTCACCTGCCTACCTAGGGAACTCAATTCGGTCAATCGGGTGAACATGCCTGGCCGAAACCTCAAAATATGTTTTCCTAAAGTTTGTTGATGACCTTGGCCGTTAGATTGTATGTTGCAAGAATGTCATTTGCATCTTCCCAGTCTTAATGACAAAAGTTGACATTAACCTATTTTGATATGTAGGTATCTGCTTGAAGTACTGGGCATAAGTCTCATCCTTCAATATCTCATTCCTCGACTTAATTTCCTTGTACCTCTCCTTAATATCTTTCTCTTTATCCACAGGTCTGGAAAATGAAGAGACCTCAATGTTGAAATATCTCTCAATAAGTTGGGTTTTTTAGGTAGAACGATGACGTGTATCTTCTTAAGCTTATGGGCCTTTGCTCCTTCCCACCATTGTGTCAATGTTAGTGATTTCCATTGTTCTAATGGTGTCTTCTTGTTCAGTTACAATATTAAGCTTGGGCCTCTTCCTATAACTGATCTCAAATTGTTCATCTGTGGTTTCCATCGCTGAACTAGAACCTTATTCCTTGATTCTCTTTGCGTTTATGTATTCATTTGTTGAAGTCTATAAAAGAGGAGGAATATTCATTGGTTCTCCTAGAGCTAGAACCTGGAGAAAGAAATTAGTATCAATCTTCTTTTCCACATCAATTAATGTATTCTCCACATCAATTATAGTATTGTCCATGTCTATCAAAGTGTTTTCAAACCATTCAGACGGGTTGACAAATCTCTCAATGTCTGGCCTGGGATGATGTATGAAAGGGCCCAATTCAACTTCGAGCCTCAGTTTATTTATGACTCCATGAGGGTCATATTTCCACATAAAACTATTCTTGAATTTCATCTCCTGTAGAATCTTATCAGCCTCTGGTGCAACTTTCCTATTATTACAAATAAAGGGGCCCAATTGCTTTTTCACTTTGAATTGAGTTTTCTTCTTGGTTTCTAGGAAAGTATCCTCATAAAATTTTATAATCTGCCTAAAGTACTCTAATGCAAATAACTTCATGGGGAGGTATTTGGGAAATTTGTAGGGAGCTAGTTGGCATCAATATATCCTTATCTCTATGTGGTGCTAGTATAAATACCAATCTCCCACTTTAATGTTATTTTGCAATTGTAAAACCCTTTTAATTTCGTGACTGATCCTAGGATGATAGCTATTGGTTAGCATGTTTATAAAAGGATGATCAAATGAATCAATGAAGTGTTTGTAAGTAAATACAGTGGAGTACTTTTGGATCAATGGTGTCCAATAGATGACTAATCTTAGATTTCCTTTGGTGTCTAACTTTTGAATGTTGACAGGGAATTTTTCTGACTGGTAGTACAAGAACATATGAAATAAAACTGAAGAATACTAGAAAACTCTCTCATTGGCTAGTCTGATGAATTGTTCATGCATTATATTTTGCTATGAACTGAGAATAGTTGTACATTATAGAAGGAGGCTTGCCTGGGAAAAAGATAGAAACGAGAGCAAGGACAACCTCATCCACATGTTCATCTGTGGTGTATCCTAGAATGCAAGAGAGTGTGGTTATGATTTGTCTGTCTGTCTCGGAAAAAATGCTGGCAACATATGGAGGACTTTTAGTTGGAGTATGAGATTCCTCTATGATGAAAGTTTGAAAAATCTGGGCCATATTGGGATGGTATAACTTTGTATAGAGGTCAAATAAGCCTTCAATAGAAAGTGGGGTCTCATTTGGGCTTGACTGGACTTATAGTATTTGATTAATGGGTTTTGCTGTACTGGTGAACAGGACTTCCTGGTCAAGGGTGGCAATGGCTCTTTGGCTGGAAATGTAGCAAGCTTGGTAGGAGTAGATGATTTATGGGAATGGGTGTACTTATGGGAACAAGTACTTGGGAAAATTGGACTCCCGAAGGTGAATTTATCATTCTGGTTTAAAAACTTGTCTTTACTCTAGCAGTGGAGTTTTAGTATGTAGGTAAGGGAAGCAATATCCTTAATTTGGAAGTCTCTATCTACTAAATCGAGGTGGTAAATATCCAAGTGAGGGGTTTAGAGGTCTTACATCCAGAGAGGTTTGGGAAGCAATAACTCAGTTTACTTAATTGAATTAGTCTTTTAGTGGTTTTAGGATTGAGGCTTAGAAGCTTTGGAATAGTGGGTGGGTAATTATATTCTATGAAAACGGGTTCGGGATGTACAATAGGTTTATTTTCAATTTAGGACGGTTTCTTAATTAATTCAATTAATTAACCATTCAATTATAACTGTATATTGTTTCAAATTCAAGGGTCATTCTGGTTTCTTCCAAGAATACATGGAAACTGGTGATTTGGCATGCTGACTGGGTTTTGTGGTAGCTGCAGAGGATACTGGGACTTGATCTAGTTATATGTTTCTTCAATTTGGTGTCGGTAGCGTCTTTGGGTGGTAAAAGTGGATGAATTGATCATTCAGAGGTTCAAGGTCTCAAAAATGGCTTAGCAAAGGTTTACAGTGAAAACGAATGAAAAGAGAAAATTGGGGCTTTTTCGGCCTTTTAACTGATAATGGTCACTTTTTGGCATGAAGATTAGTAAATGAAGAGTGGGCAGTTTTCGGTTTAGGTGAGGAGGTGGTTTTGTGTGCCATTGCATAGCTTTTGGATGATAGGTGGTATTTTTTGCAAGCATACGATATAACATGATGTCACCACATAACCATAACAACGCTCGGCCAAAACCACAAATCTTGTGTGCTCTCTGGTCGTTAACTATCGAATGATAAATCCATGCAATATGGATTTACACCATTAGATCTGGTGGTGGGAGATCGAAGGGATATTATATAGTTGAGTTGCACGGTTGAACTTGGGAAAATGGTTGGTAGGGCCCGAGATTTAATTACAAAGAATTGTAATTAATTAATGAATAATGGTGAGATTTAATATAAGGAGCGAGCTAATAAAGCTGGGACCATAGGTTATGTAGCGGGGGTTTCTTAACTGCAGCAAGGTTGGTGGGTTAAAAAGCATATCAGGGAAATATAAAGTGGGGGAAGTTAATTACATAATGTGGGGGCATAGGAAAACCTTAGGATAAAGGGTTTTTGTGGGTTTTTAAGGGGAAAATGTAAATTAATAAGGGGGAAAAGTGATCTTTGTAATGGGGAATGGGTTTCACACTAGGGAAAGGGGTTTTGGGAGGAGAGGATGATTTTTGAAGGGTAATTACTAAGGAAATGTGAGAAACCAAGGGGTGAAAGATCAAAATGACAGGAAAGGGTATTTATAATTAATGAAGGGATAATGGGGGAAATTAGCAGATAAGTATGTGTGGGTGTAGTGAAATGAGGGGAAATTAGTAAACAAGCTTGGTGAATATCCTTTGTTTTTCCCAACTCCTCCTACACATAAAACATAGGATTAAGCATGATAAATGTGCTTTTGACTTAGAAACCTTGTTCTCTTTGCAAAGCTTCCTCTACCTACCCTTTATTTACCCTAACATTTTTTCTTCATTTCAATGGGTAAATTTCAGCTTTCTAGCCCTTTATTTCCTTTTCTTTTGATAAGCAAACTATCTAATTCTAACCTTATAACTTCCAATGGCTTAGATTAAACTAATGAGCTCATTATAATTCTCTAGCTAACTACTGATCTACCAATATTAAATAGTTTGGCTAGATATTTATTCTCTATCTATTAACATTTAGTGTTCCAATTTTCATATGTAGATATTACGAAGACCAGTAGCATATATACACAAGTTTGAAACTGCACAGTCATGTATATGATGGTTTGATGAAGAAGCAGTGGGACAGACTTGAAAAAAGGGTCTGATATGGTTCAGACAATTATCAATTGTCTTTTCTGTTTCGATGGTTAATGATTACAATCTGTGGATGTTATTTAGAAGTGATTTTTACCCTCATAAGTTGTTGATGACTTGATGTATAACTGGTTGATGATGATGCCTTGATGATTCTTACTAAAACATGCAATAATCGGATTTGATAGTGAATATTTGTCACAAGCTGAGGAGGAAAATATGGTATGCTTCTAATAATGCATTATTGGCATTATGCTTAGAAGTCTTTAATACCTAATGATTCTTATCAATGGTGAGGACGATTATGTTGTTGAAGTGTTTAAATGATGCATCATACTATGTTGCGGTCATGAATTGCCTATGATGAAATCATATGATACTTTTCTTGAGCCACTTAGTTGTTTTGATGCTTCTGATCATATTTTTGGATGACTCTTTTGATGATGCATATAGTTATGTTGCTTACATGGTCACCTTCATAATTTCAATAAGAAGAACAAATCTTGAGTACACATCTTCATTATTTGATGATGTTAAGTGTGACACATTTATGTTATGATGCTAACTTCATGCCTTCAAAGATCCATAAAATTTCATATGGTGCAGTTATGCATGAGGATTCCTATACTTCTTGGCTCTCACATCGTAAATTGTTTGAGGATTGTTGCACTTGATGGTATTAAGAAAGTTTGACAAAATGACTGTGGGCTCATGGTTTTCCTTTCACATTAATGAGAGGATAGATAAATATTTCTATTGCCATGACGGATACATGGATGATTATTTAAGTTGTGATGTTGGTACAAAAGATCCTCTTGTATGAAGAAAATTAGCCAAGAGAATGGTGTTATTGTAGGTGTTCATGAAGACATGGATATTTGGAGACATTGATTACTTAGTCACAAAATGATGATGACTTCTTCCTTTATGATGATAGGTTTGATACTCACATATGTTGATTATCATGGTTGATGCTTATCAGATTTGGGATGTTGGAAAACTCCCTACTGATGATACATGGTTGATATATTGAGGATCCTTGTGGAAAGATCGTGTAGTTCTTACTATGATGATGATGTTACGGTCATGGATGATGACTATGGTGGTTTCGCATATATATGATATGAAGTGAATTCTTTTTTATTACTTCTTGGAGATATGACATATGCTTATTTGATTCATGGAAGGCTATGTTAAGGTGTTTTATACTAAAGAAACAAAGCAAGTTTATCTTGATAAGATCAAGAGGATGAGTTGATATCTATATGCAGCATACTTTGTCACAGGTTGATGATATTAAATTTACATTGTCTTATCTTGTGAATTGATGATGGGCATATATATGTTGTCACTCTTGATGTTGCTGATAGATTTTTGTGGTGCATAACATATATGGTGTATGATAGTTGATGATAATTATCATGATCTTGTTTAGGTATTTGGTCTTTGTTATAAATGTCATGTATATGATTTGATGTAAATATCATGAAAAGACGTATGATGTAATAATTGTCATATTAAGTCATGTATGGACTTTTGATATCATGTTAAATATGCAATGCCAATTGGTTTAGTGGATGAGTAAAATATGTATCCTCACTTGGTTGGGAGATTGATGTATGTATGATTAATTGATGTATTATAGCTGATTTATACAGTCATTCTTTTAAAAAATATTTCTGCAGACTCTACATGTGCTCAGGGGGAGCATGGACAGTATAGTGTATCTCAGCATGTACTAACGGGGAGTTTGATTAGAGAATTCAGCATGTTCCTGGGGGGGCACGATCAGTTTTCATATTCAGAAGTTTAGATATGGAAATATTCATTTAACATTGGTCATCCTTTTGCCCTTGATGTCAAAGGGGGAGAGTAGCTTGGTGTTTGGAGAGTAGCTTTATGTTTTGAAAAGCTTGGTGCTTGTCTTAATTTTATTTATAGGTTGTGGTGACTAAACACTAAAGTGGTTGCCATCAAGTCCAAAGGGGGATATTGGTGGCATTATGATGCATGTGTTGTCCTTGATGGAAACTCACTTATAACAAAACAATTATATGGTAACTAGATGAATCTACAAGTTAGATCAGAGGTGAAAAAATGATGGAACATAAATGAATATATAGGTCAGATCAGAGGTGACAAAATGATGAAACAAAATAATGCGTCAAAGGTTTACTGATCAGAATTAGAAGCTTGATACAGGAAATTAGGTGTTGTCCTTGATGGAAACCTACATGATGATTTGTCCTTGATGACAACCTATTTGATGAATGGAATACTTGATAAAGGTATTTACAAATGTGAAAAAATGCAGGGAAGTTCAAAGGAATCAGTTCATAAATGATAAAGTGATGACAACTCACATTGTAACAGGACAATTCACAAGTACCAGAGTAATGGCATAGAAGAACAGGATGATGGGACAAAGTATTGTAGATGAAAATCAAGAAATTGAGAAAAGAAAATGTTTTAAGTTGTATAGGCTATTTATCTTAGTCCAAATCATGTATACATGCGGTTTCATAGAATAAATTGTGCGTATACGTATGCATGCAGTTTAACACAAGGAAAAGCATGTATGGGATGGAAAATTAAGGTTAAAGAATACCAAGGGTCCATACCATGGTGTTAGCCCACAAAGTTGAGCGAAATAACAATTACTTTTTCTTGTCTAATAATACCATAGGTTCTAAGTGTTGTTTTGATGCATGGTATTGACAAGGGCTTTAGTATATAAGGAGGAGAAGATCAAAAGGCTAAGTGTGTAAGTGAAAGGGTTTTTCATGACTACTTCTATCTGAAGTATATTTTGTGTTGTAAGGGCTATGGGTATGATATAGATCAAAAACATCTTGCACACCCTTGGATACAATGTTGGATCGAGATCATGAGACTTGAAATGACCTATCATTGTATGACCTAATAATGGATAGGCTAGATCTAAGTGCTAACACATGTTTTATCCTTTAAAATCTATGATTTGAGTATATCTAAAGTCTTGAAAAGATACAAAGTTATAAGTCATTATTTGTAGATCCATATGCAGGTTTGCCTCGGTAAACACAAGTATACATGTGGGTTTGGCACTTTCAAGTAGTGTATGCAGAGGAAGGGCTTGTTGGTCTGAAATGACTAATCTGTCTTATTAATGGTGTTGTTTTATTTTTGTTTGTCAATGATGTCTTCATTAGATCTAAAGTAAAGCTTATTATATAAGGAGATTGAGTCTGGATGACTGACTGATTGAGTAAGAAGGGTGATATTTTCTACTATCTGTTTCGAACTCTGTAATATGACAATAGATCTTCAAAATGTTTTTGGGTAGTACAATTTTTGGTTCAGAAATTTTATGATTTAGTATATTTAGGGGTATACATAGGATGGGTTACAGAAACGAACATATATATAGAGGTTATCCTCATTAAAGTAGAATATAAATTTTGATATATGGTTTTTGAGGTTGTCATAGGTTCTGGTTGTTGATGTAGTGTTCTTGTTTCAATTCTATGTTCTTATAAGAATGATATGACTATTCAGATTGATTGATTGTGTTTTTCTTCAAAGCTGATGGGCTTTAGTGATTAGTTAATGTATTTGTATTTAATGGTTGTATTGCAATGGTAATTGATTTTGAGCTTCAATGTTACTCATGGGTCAAGTCTAAAAATATGATGAAACTTGGCCTACAAGTTATGATGTGTTGAAGTAGGTGGATTGAGTCTAAAAATTTGATGAAACGTGGTCCCTGGAGAAACAATGATGGTGGTAACCTTTTGTATATGGGTGCCTACGTACTGGTAAACATATAATCCAGTACAAGAGCTAGGGGGTTGGAGCTCCCTTCTAGTAGTATCTACAGAACGAGTAAAGGTTGTAGCTTTCTATAGGCCGACACCTACATATTGGTAAACATATCAGCCAGTGTAAGAACTAGGGGGTTGTAGCTCTCTTCCTATAGAACTTGGAGAATGAGAGAAGGTTGTAGCCTTTTGCAAGTGGGTGCCTACATACTGGTATGAGTCTGCACTAGTAAGAGATTATAAGCAACTTTTTCTTTATATTAAAAAGAAGACATAGATGACAACAACCAGTGGTTTTTTACCGCATTAGGTTTCCACCTTAAATCCTGTTGTTCATGTGTGTTGTTTATGTGTGATGGTTTATATTTTTATTACATCACATGGTTACCATTTATTTAATGTTTAATAAAGTACTAATGCATTGGCTGGAGATAAACATATGATGGATTAACTAAATCATAAGTTCACTAGATATGCACTAATTCTCTTAAGAATGGTCACATACACATGCATTTTCCATTGAGTAAAGTCAAGTATAGAAATCTAAATATGAAATGTAAAAAAATTATTGATTTGTAAATACTGATTCACCACACCCTCAGTATTTTTCCCACAAATTTTAACTTGTGTCCATTTGGAAACTCTCGGGAAATATTTCTAAGGTGTTGTATATAACACAGACCAACCTATTTGTACCATCGATGGTTTTTTATGTACCCCCAATGTGGTTTCATGGTAAAGGGGATGAACTATGCTGGTTTTAACAGGGACCATCAATCTCTTGGTTGGTATTTTGGCTAATTTGCCCATTGTGGACCCCCCTATTGTTAACATTAGAGTAGGCATAGGCCCCCAAACATTTTACGATAAGTTGGTGGGGATGTGTGGCACACAATCCACCTTTGTACATTCCCAATGTTTAATTTATATCTTCAACAAGGTGCTCTTCCAACTTAGGTGATATTTTCCAAACTTGGTTCTCATTACCACCATCACTAGCTTTAGCTCTGCAACCTTTTACCCCTTTTGGCCTTCCTAACTTTGAATGGAAATAACTTTTTATCCAAAAGTCAATTTGTATACTTACATATATTGTTGGAAATATCTTTCTAAGCTCTATTCATCTCAGTAATGTACAAGAGCTACTAATATTATCTTTTGAGCTAGAAATGGCTCAGAATTCTCTACTCCTTGACCAATCTTCTTGCAACCATATATGCCTTTTCCATCAATGAAAACTTATGTATAAAACAAAGCAACACCATATGTAGGGCAATTTGTACTAGTGAGAATATTTTCCCCAAACACTTCACCTTCCGTGAAGGCATTTTGAACTATAGGATAATACCTTCCTCCTAATGATGTACTATCATGCAGGTAAATTCTAAATGTGAACACAAACAATTCCTCTAGCCCGAGAGAGAGGATCTAGCCATAAAAAAACAATCTATGGAAGATATCCTTAAGCTATAATAAAATAATAGGGCCTACCTTGTAGTATTCTATTCCACCTGGTGATGATCTTACTTCCTTGCTCCAACTATCTTTCGTTTCCTTCCTTCGAACACCTAAAACAAGTAAACAACGACAAGCAACAAATGTGATAACATAAAAATTTCATTCAGTCTACTTAATGAGTCAAGAAACATTAAGCCATAAATATGTAAGATGAAATTTCATGTAGGAAATCAATCGATAATTACATCTATATTAGTTCAAGAAGAGGTTACAACCAATGTCTTGACATTTTTGTTCTCCTCTGATATTTCCAAGTTCCCACACACTTCTACTAGCATCTCATGGATAGCCCCAAAAATGGTAGTTTGAAGGCTCTTACCTTTAGTCTTCATGCCAAACCAAACTCACAATTCTCCCTTAAATACAAACTAGAGATCCTCAAACTATGGGTAACTTATTGATTGCTCCAAAATCAAAACTCCAACCATAACTTAATTAGAACTAGCTTGTGTTTGGGAAGAAGAGAGGTTTATCTCATGGGAGAAGGCCTTATCTCTTGGATGAGTTCCATTCTTATAGAGGAAAGGAGCCCAAACTAGCCTCCTCGATTCCATCTGGCCAAACCATTTACCAGACTTCCATTACAAAGCTTCTAGATATGGAAGCTTTGACTCCATATTTAAAAAAAAATGAAAAGAGGATCATCATGACAGAGAAAGGGTTCAGCGTGATAGAGAAAGGGTTCAACCAACCCGACTGACACTAGGGAGAGTTGTAATCCGTGCATATCAGTGCAAGGAGGACGCGGGTCATTTGCATCAGGCTTGTAAACTGGGGTAAATGGAAGATTTTTAGGAAATGATACAAAAGGGAATTTTTTTTCCCATGAAGAAGGACACAATGGGAGTTAATTCTTGATAGGAAATCATGTTGGTTACACTATAAAGGTCCTCCAGGATCGTAGACTGGGAATACAAGGACAGTGACAAAATGTTGTGTAATAGATGCCCCATAAAGCACGAAGGTCGAACTAGAGTGAGGGGTGAAATGCTTCACAAGTGGAAGTGGGGAACCGAAGTCCATCATCAGAAAACCTGCGAGCAAGCATAGATACATATACATCACTAAAAACTGTAAATAATAATACATTAACTGTGGTATTGGATGCAACCATCCATAGAATGATCATGTAGATGGATCCAAGGCATGGGCACAACCATCTAGTAGAAAGGATTAGAATGAAACCAACGTATGGTCGCACAACCAATAATGAGAAAGATCACATATAACAGCTCATGGTATGGTCACAACCATCAATCTGAAAGAGACATGTAGATCAACAGAATCATGTCACATCATGTCACAACCTAGACTTTTGTAATATGAGCCCAGGGTCTTGCACTCCAAAACAACCCAATCAAAGTACAAATTTGAACATGTGAATGGATATATTGACATCAAACATGCTATAAAATCACTTGATTACTAGTCAATGATGTGAACTATTAATAAGTGTGAGAGAAACCACTAATAATGAAAATGGTCCTCAAGGTACTAGCAACACAATTCACAGAATGTGAATAAAGGAGCTGAAGTCAAACACCCGTGAAATCACCTAATCTAAAGCCAATGATTTGAACTTATCATCGAGTGTGAAGAAATTATTGTTAGGGCATGCAAGCTCTACGGTACTGAAAGGGAGTGTCTTAGCCAACTTCCTGGATAATGAGCTGAAGTCGACAGAAAGTGACCGTGTCGAAGGAGGGCCATAATGTATCCCACATCATTGACACAAGAAAAAAGGATGCAAATTATTTTAGATGATACAAAGGATCAGGAGTCAGTGTAACTACAAAGGGACTAATTCTTGAACATATCAGCAACACGACTACAGAGTTTGGTAGCTTTTGGATCCCTAAGATCGGTGGTCATAATGATGTGGCAAAGATAAAATGGAAGGAAAAAATGAACAACCCAACCCAGGAAGGTCAATGATGAAAAGCAAGATATCCCAACCTGACACGAAGCAGAAAGTGTCATGTTCAAGAGTGAGTTGTCGACGTGACTAATAAAATTTCCCATTTTTCCCCCACCATTTCTGGCAGGTACCCCAATTATTTTTTATCACAAGCTTAAAGGGGATAGCATGTGCCCACACTATAGGTTCACCCTTTAGATGAATCTGACCTAGTAAGTTTAATTAGCCATAGGAAGAAGAATCTCACGTCCGTCATGGTGATGAATCCAATGTCGTTTAATGTTTTAATGAGTCTGACAGAGGTGTAACTCTGTATCTTTTTCATGTTTAGAGAGTTTGAAAAAGACACAGAAAATAAAACTCCACATGGTCCCTTTTCATATATTTGTGTCTCTTGAACCCAAAAAGGTAGGAAATGATACTCGAGAGAACCCCATGACGATTTCAGTCAAGGAGTACCTTTTTCGTAAATAGTACGTCCTGCTCGAAAAGGGGTAAATTTATATTGGGTGTACGATGTTTCCTAGCCTTCTAACGAGTTCAAAATGACAAGAGCTCAGAATTTTTTTTGTGTTTAAAGAGTCAAAAAATAGCTTGAAAATATACCCCCCATTTTTATTCTCTTTAGCAAGTCAAAAAGGGAAAAAATACTCAGAAATATTTTCATCTTTTACGAGTCAAAAAATAGCTTAAAGGTGACTTGTCTTGAAGGAATGAGTGGTATAAAGGGTAGAAACTAGTTCCAGCAATGGTGGAACTGCTCAAAACATGTAATGGTGATGAGGTTGGCTAATAAAACCACTGATGGCTATGATCTCTTAGGAAATGAAAAAAGCCACGTGAAAAAATATGATTGGGCAAAGATATGGTAGTGATGGAATGAAAAAACAAAGGCTCATCTACCATAAATTAGCAGATAAAATGACAATTACGAGATGTAAATTGGGCATGGGTTCATTTATATACAAGCTTGAACCATTGAGAACTCTGCTTGGATTTAGCTTCATGTTTACACAAGCTTGAAATGAAAAACTATTCCTGAAATAAGTTTGCATGCCCCCGACATAATGATTCAATCGAGATACATGCCCCTGTTGGGTCCCTATAATACTAGTGATTATCCCATTACTATTGTAGTTATACCCCTTATTAATATTGTTGTGCCCCTATTGCCCCCATATTGTTATTACTATGCCCCATAGAATCCCTCTATTGTTATTTTTGTGGCTTTATATTATTATTGTTAGGTCGGCTAGATTACATTGTAACTCCTTAGACTCCTATATATAGAAAGGAGTTTTTGTCATTTGAATCATCCAAGAATTGTTCATTTATGTAATGTAAAGGAGGTTGCCTCCTC
>APFE031592124.1:131712-158820 GCA_000404065.3 Pinus taeda | reverse complement strand
AATCATCCAAGAATTGTTCATTTATGTAATGTAAAGGAGGTTTCCCCCTCGAAGAGGCTAAATTCTAAGGTGTTGATCTATCTTTTCTATCTTTTCTTTAGTTGGTTTCATAACAGCCCCTCAAGCTTCATTTCAATCAGCTAGGTGGATGGAATGAAGGTTCACATTCGAGAACTGTCCTCATGACTCCTTGTTTCATTTTTTAACTAGGTTGAAACAAGTGTAGGAACTATCCTCATGACATATGTTCATGACCCATAAGAGAACATGGCTCCCAAGAGGTCTTCACTAGATGGAAGAACCCCACTCTTTGAGGAATACATGTCATTTGGTACCAAAGACAGATCGGGTTCTAATGCCCCTAGTACATAATGTACAATACCATCTTTATGATCATCAGCAGATGCATAGACGAAACGGGTAGCCACATAATTGACCTATGGTAGGGAAGGTACTTCTTGCAAACAAGAGCTGATAGGGAACAATGGTTATAAAGGAGGTGCCTAGTGACAAATGAACGATAGTTGATCAATAGTTACAATTCTCCCTTCATGCGGAAAACAAACCACATAGAAAAGTGAAGAAATAAGAGCTCCCATGACATAAACATAGTCGTCTGCAAGGAGAATATTGAAATATAAGGGACCTTCGACTACCATCACGTCTATATAGATGATCTTTCCTCCCAAACTAATAGGTAACTTCAGAAGGATCCCTAATGGTTGACTGGTTCCTCCGTTGAAAACCAATAAATTCTGCGTGACAGGCACAAGTTGTGGGGAACCCAAAGCTCACAAAGTAGTAGAAGAAATGATGCTAACATATTCACCTTCATCTAATATAGTTCCATGTACTACCATATTATAGGCTTGTACTGCGATCCGAAAAGACACATAAGATGGGAGGCAGAGCAGCAATTGACTTAAATCAAAAAAGATGATAGAACTACTTAGTGGGGGTATCATATGATTTCCCCATGCTCTACAGGAATAGAAGAAAGACTCTCTTCAACAATTGGGATGGGAGGGTCACTCTTTGATTCATGAGAATCTGAGGAGATGAGAAGAACATGAGTAGTATGATCACTACTCTCTTCAGGAATAGAGTGAACAACTGAAGGTGGAGCCAAGTCGACACTCTTTCCAACCAATGTTTGGTCGGGAATAGACACAAGAGAGTCTCTCTCAAGAAGATCAAGATGGGAAAGATATGAATACAATTCAATCTCTTTACCAACCGACAGAGGGTCAGAAGAAAGCCTCGATAACCAATAAGAGGTTGGGGTTGAGGAGCTGCAAGGTTTTCTAAGAAAATTGAAATCTTTATCCATAAGAGGACAAAGGTGAAGAAGATTCTCTCCTTCACATAGCCTACAGGGGAATCTAATCTTCCCTTTCTTCTTACAATCACTAACTGAGGGTACATCATTGACCTGATCTCTAGAGGTCGATGGGGATGGTTGATCTAGATTTTGAGACCATACCTCTAAGACTCTGGGAATGCCAAGACAGTATTGAAGGAGATGGTCACCCTCACATAGCTTGCAAGGGAATCATACCTTCTATGGAGGATCAAAAGGTTTGTGGATAGGAAGTGCATTTAGTGCGATAGCTGCACAGTTGGCCTCTTACTTATCTGACTTATTCTTCTTCCATCTTCTTCTTCTTCTACTTAGCCTCTTGGTTACTAGATTTGAAACTTTCACCAAGCGAAGTAGAAGAGGAGGGTGAAGATATTGGGGAAGAAGGTGAGAGGTCAAGCCTAGAATCATCGTGAAATGATTCAGATGAAGGAAATGTTTGGATAAGAGTCAGTATGCTCGGGACCGCTGAGGTCGAAAAGGACTAGAGAGGTAGATCAATGGTTAACCCAGGAAGGGACAACTTCGCCATATAAGGAGCACTAACATTTCCAAAAGATAGAAAAGGACCAGGATTCCTATCCGAGGGGAATCCTTGACTGGTAGACTCTGGAAATGTTTCCATTTGAATTGATCTTAAAGAATTACCAAGGAACATAACTTTAACCAAGAATATTTTGTGGGAAGTTAATTTTAGAACATTGAAACAAAAATTTTCATTTTAATATTTAATAGTTGAGAAAAGGGAAAAAGGTGACTCTAGTCTCTTTCGGTTTGAATGAGCATGAAAGGACAAGTTCTCAATGATCTTTTCAATTTAAAGATTCTAAAAGACCAAAATGATTGCTCTAGATGATCTAGGCAAAAGGATTACCCAGTAACCATGAACTCCAGAATACCTCTTGACAAACCGATAAGTACAGGTAGGAAATCTCTTGGAATGTTGTGTTTGGTGTATCACGTTTACAAGGCGGTAGACTCTGCCTCCTATAGATAAAGGATTTCAACCTAGTGGGGTCTCCCTTTATATAAATGATAGTACGGGGAGCACAAGTTCATACTAGCATTGCCTAGTGCTGAAGCGAATGACAATTGCTAGGTTTTAAGATGCTGGAACACATCTCTAGCCTAGACCTTCTAGTTTTGATCGTTAGGTTTCAAATGTGCCTTAGGTTAATGAGTTCATTTTAAAGTTTATCTTGAATTATGTCTCGGTTTTTCAGGCCTTAGCGATGTGACTCGACAAATCCTATATGTAGCTAAATGAGAGAAGACTCTTTCAATTCGATGAATTGTTTACACTAGAGAAAGTAGAAAACATAATCAAATGTAGACAATCAAGCAACTAAAAGTGAAATGATTTTTTCACTACTTTACTTTTTGAAAATAAACTAAGGAGAAACTCTTTTCAATTCCTATTTTCCTAATAAGTGCACTTCAAGTAGTCATTTCACAAGTAAAGAGAATTCTTTTTTTCTTTCCAAATGCAAATGCAACTCTAGTCTTCAATGATGCTAACTAACATAACATATTAATGCAACAAACTAGAATTATATAATTTTCATGAAGTGAAAAAATGAATCTTTCATAAAAGACTTCAATGAAAAACAATTCGAGACAATCAATCCTCAAGCAAATGAAAAGACATAAAAGACGTTTTCCTCCAAACCAATGATGCAATGACTCTACCAAAAAAAGACAAGAAATGTGATATATGTTGGAAAAGAAACACTTAAGCAAATGAAACCTTTCAAACTTGTGTGATGGAAATCAAAGAAATAACAGAACTACAAACAAAATGCAAGGAGTAAATTCACCAACCACTTGACCCACTGAGTTCACAATCGACAGAATGGATGACAACCTAGATGCCCTATGGCCACCAACCATCCAAGGACTTAAGAAATCAAGTAAAAAGAAGGAAAATCAATAGGCACATAAACCAAATCAAATGAAGCTTTCCAGTCAAGAAGAACATGGTCTAAACAAGCTTAGAGGTAGAAATCAAGAGAGCAAGACACACTGGTCGAGATCTAGGGTAAGCGCTAATATTTACCTACAAGAATTGGCATGACTGTCTAACTGGAAACAGGTGCCAAATGGGGGTTGGCGTGACTATTTTTCACCAATTCGCGGTGATCAGCTCAATTGTCAAAAGAATAAAAGTGCTGACAGAGGATACAGGGAAAAAATAAAAATTTTCCTAAGGCTGAGACCAGACTTGCTATTGTAGATTTCAGACCCAGATCATAAACTAGGAAAAGTAGATAGGATTAAAGGGAAATGGTGATACTCGAAAAGTTCAGACAAAACCATGAAATTACAAACAATCAAACATAAAGTTTGGATCCCAATTGGAGTTGCCAATTTCTGGTGCAGGTAAATTCTAAGTGTAGACACAAACAATTCCTCGAGCCCAAGAGAGTGGATCTAGCCACAAAAAAACAATCTATTGAAGATCTCCTTAAGCTAGAATCAAATAAGAAGGCCTACCTCTTAGTATGCTATTCCGTTTGGTGATGATCTTGCTTCCTTCCTCCGGCTATGTTTCTTTTCCTTCCTTCGAAAACTTGAAACAAGTAAAAACCAACAAACAACAAACGTGATAACATACAAATTGCATTCAACCTACTGTTGGGTGCTAAAAGGTGCCTTTTAAAACTCCTAATTACCTCACATTAATTATCAACCTGGGTAAGTCTTTTTCTTTCAAGAGTGTACACAATATGTGCAAGCTATTAATCTAGAGAGTAATGATTGAATATTATCTATTAAATTCAATACAAGAGTAAATGGATGCAATCATAAATATCAAGCTATAAATTTTAAATGAAATAATACATCTAAATCTCAGGACTTAATCTCAAGCAAAACCATAATCAAATCTGAAGCAAGCAATTCAATTGAAAATAACATCAACCGAGAGCATAGTAGCATTAACTAATCTCTTTCAGTTGATTCTATATGACTCACACTCTTATCATAATCAACAAAAATCAATGTCTTAACTGATAATTAATTAAACCTACAGTGAGCATAAATGAAATCAAATGACGAAGTTACGAAGTACATGAGATCAGAACAAAGGAAAGTAAACTAACTGCAATGTAAACTCACAGGAAATAAGAAGATATCAAACAGGGTAAACATAGAAGAAAACAAGAAAACACCAAATCAATTAGACATGCATGAATTAGAAAGATATAACACAGAGGATAGCAATTGATCCACGAAATGCCAGGCCCTAGCAACCATCGAATACTGTTGATCTACTTCAAAGAATACAAATTAACAACGACATAGATTATTTATAACCATTGAGTTAAATCCTCGTTACAATACAATCTCCTTTAGAATCACATTTTGTATATTGAAATTACAATTGACATCCCAAGAAAAAATATAAATCTCTCCATTAGCCCCTCTCCTCCTTTCCTATCCTATCCTCTCTCTAATTATCTATATCTCTCTTTGATCTTTGTTCTCATTTAAATACATAGAGAGAAAAGAGAAGTTACAACCGAGATGATTACAATATGATTCCCATTAAAAATTGGATTTTTCACAACAAATTGATCAGCAAGATCATATCTGAAATATCTCTCCATCAAAATTCAATAGGAACATGTCGAATTTGGTATTGCAACTGAGATAATTTGGAAAATGAACGCAACAACGAATTTTAGAAAATCATCTTTAGAGAACCTTCTATTTCTCTTAATACAGAATGAATTTGGGAAAACTACTTGTTGTGAAACTAACTCGGTCTATTTTGGACAAAACCCATGTTTCAGATTTTCCAGATTCTTCTCCATTTGCCCAAAATGTCCAATACAAAACTGTCAATTATTATTCCAACGAATTTTTGAGTTGGAATATTTAATGATGAGCTAGAGATCAAATCTGCAATTTGGAAAATATTTTGGGCACTAAAATGGTAAGTTATGTTACCATAAATTTATTAATAAACTATCATTGGTAAAATCATGCATAATAATTATCAATTTATTAACAATAAAGGAGAAGAAATAATATTTATCATAAGAGCATAAATAAGTATAAAATTGAATTATATGATAAACCATGATAAATGACGTGATAAAGTATGGTAGAAATGGATGAAATAGACGTTAAAGAGTGATAATAATAATGAGAAACTAGTGGACCAACATACTCCCAAACTAAATATATTACATGTCCTCATGCAACCCAAATACTTTGTATTAACCAAACAATAATACAAAAATTGTTCATCCCAACTCATGAAATGGATGGAAAAAATGAATTCCTCCTCAAATAATGAATATTCAATTTTAGTAATGTTGATGAAGGCGTAACAATTTTTACATTGACGTTCAACTATATGTATATGAAGTTGCAGCAAAATATGATATAAGTAACAACAAACTTCATTAACCATTTTCTCAAAAACTACAAACTAGATTTTGCTAAAATTTTGCAAGTAGATTTCTATTATATTAATACTTCTCTAATCCAAAAATTAGATCATTTTGATGAAGGGATCATGAGATATAAGAAAAATGGTTGTAGGTGATAGTGCATGATATCTGAAATTTGAAAAGCTAATTTATCTTGAAATTTTTTGGCTTTGTGTATTTTAATGATACCTCTTTGTTATCCAAAAATCACAAGAATTCAGTTCATAGTTTTAAAGATATACACCAATCAATTTCTGCACTGTATAAAAATGAAATTGTATACCTTCAATGAGAAAGAAAGTAGAAGCATCCATCATTTGTAACAATTCCTCCCCCAAGCTGGAGAATTAGCATGCCCTCATGCAATGCTAGAAAACAAATTGAGGTGGTTGCTACCATATGTTGAAACCTATGCTTGGTGTAAAACAACATGGAATAAGGGAGGTGTTGAGAATGAAAAAGAAAATCAATGGATGATAAAAAATATTAATGGCATGGTCATAAGAAAGAAATGAATGAAATTAACACTCCCCCAAACTGAATGATGATATGTCTCTGAAAATGGGAAGTGGTAAAGATGTGGAATGAATGATGATAAATAATGCTCAATGGATTTTCATGAAACTCTCCTAAATTTTCAATAAATCAGAAACTTATGCTATTTTACCTCAAGTTTTACCTCCGAAAATATGTGGAATGACATGTATGGACTGGCCCTTGTTAAATTTGATGTAGGCTAAGTTGATTTTGAAAGTGATGCAAAAGGTGAAAGCCAGGAAAGCACATCATGGATGAACAATTGTCTGCATTCGCAAGTTGCTTGAGCCTCTGCTATTAGGTGCAATAGTGTGGTTTATCTGTGAATAGAATCCCCTACACCCCACACCCCCCAACAACTTGTTGTTCTCTATAAAACAATGACTATATTCCATGCAAATTTCTGCAATCCCACAGTTTTAGTTTAGTAGAAACAGATAAAGCCGTATGTAAAAAAATAAAAAAAAAAAAAAAAAAAAAAAAAAAAAAAAAAAAAAACTTAAAAACTTTTGTATGAAAACAATACTAATATTTTGTCAAATCAACATGTTATGGCATAGTGCAATAATTATATTGCATGCTATCCCATAATGCATACATTCCCCCTCCAATTTGAAAAGGGCAATCCTGATCATAAAGCATAGGAAAAGTGTTGTTCTAATAGCAAGGCAAGGGAATGAAAATGAAGCAGAGTACACATATCAATGATAAGACGACAAGAGGTATGGTTATAATGAGAGTAGAGTGTGTCAATAAGAGATAGGATGCTTTGATGATAAGTTATGTGAAAAAAAAAGGATAACAATATGCCAAAAAGATGCTTTGCTAGCGGTATTCTAGCCAAAAATGATGTGATTGTTCGGAAAAAACAATTTCTCATGTGTAAAGGTTCAAAATAGGGAAAAATTAGGAAATAGCTTCTCCGATAAAAAAAGGGAATAAGAAAAGGGTATTATAGTAATAATTGACAATAAGATATAACTTAAATACCATAAGCAGATCATGTGCTGCTAGCAGGCATCCATAGCCTTGATAGGGTTGTTTTTTAACCCATATGAGCAATGATCCTCAATTTATAAATGGAGAGTTCCAGTGTCATTCTACAGAAGAGATCAGTGTGTTGGCGTGGTAACCAGATAACCACACTGCCATTCACTGCGGTGTAGTAAATGTGATGAGGCCGGCTTGTGATGAGACCTCATGTTCCAAAGATATTTTGGCTATCCAATGGATCATAACCCTGGTGTGGTGGCCATAGTTGGAATGTCACTTCGCTACATCCTTATGAACATGGTAGGTTGGCTCTTGATGAGACCCCGTATCTTTTATCTTTAGGCAAAAGTTTGCTATTATTACACATTTTTATAATAAATAGAGCGAGGCTCATTACTCCTTAAGAGAAGGGATGGTGGAAGAAGTTTAACATGTCAATAGAAAAAGAAATATACCCATAATCTCATTTATTACAGACAGAGAATATTATAACCAGAAAGGGTGGAACTAGCATGGTATTAAGATGATCAATCAGTATCATGTAGAGCATAAAACGATGCAGTGAAGTAGTATATAAATAACTGTGTCCCTTTTCTTAAAAAGAATCTATGGTCAAGAATTTTTTCCTGTTAAAGATCATAATGTGAATGATATTAACTCACTTCAATAGAATCCATAATTCTTTCCCTCATAAAAGTAGTGTACTTCATGCCATGAAAGGGAATCAGTAAAATGTGGTTGAGATGAACTAGGAATAATCACACAAGAGGAAGGAGGTGTTATTCACAACACAAAGAACTTCACAAGAAGCAAACATGTTGTTCCGAAAAGTGAATAACAAAAAATCAAAAAGTGTTGTCCCCAAAAGGGAACAACAAAAAAAGTAAAAAAGTGTTGTTCCCTGGAAGGATTGTTCCTAGAAGAAACAACAAAAACACTCGAAAAGTATTGCTCCCTAGAGGGAACAGAAGAAAAACACTAAAAAAATAGAACAACAGTTGTTCCCTTGAGGGAACAACAAAAAACAGTCCAAAAAAGTGTTGTTCCCTTTAGGGAACAACAACTGTTCCCTAGAGAGAACAACAAAAAAACACTCGGAAAAAGTATTGTTCCCTTTAGGGAACAACAATTGTTCCCTGGAGGGAACAACAAAATTATACTCAGGAAAAATGTGTTGTTCCCTGGAGGGAACAAAAATTGTTCCCTACAGGGAACAACAAAAGGAAAACATACAAAAATGTGTTTCTCCCTTTAGGGAACAACAAAAAATACTTGCAGATAGTGTTGTTCCCTCCTCATAGACAGTGTGGTTCCTTGGAGGGAATAGCAATTGTTCCCTGTAGGGAACAACAAAAACACAAGGAAAAAGTGTTGTAGCTGTTCCCTAGAGGGAACAACAAAATCATACTCAGAAAAAACATGTTCTTCCATGGAGGGAACAACAAAAGAAAACATACAAAAAAGTGTTGTTTGCTTTAGGTAACAACAAAAAACACTCATAGAAAGTGTTGTTCCTTAGAGGGAACAACAGTTGTTCCCTATAGGGAACAACAAAAACACACGGAAAAAGTGTTGTTCCCTTTAGAGAATAGCAGATGTTACTTGTAGAGAACAACAAATCAACACACACGAAGAAGTGATGTTCCCTTTAGAGAACAATAACTATTCCCTGTAGGGAACAACAAATCAACACATGGAAAAAGAGTTGTTCCCTTTAGGGAACAACAGTTGTTCCCTATAGAGAACAACAACTGTTCCCTATAGAGAACAGCAGGTGTTCCCTGTAGGGAACAACATTTCTACACACGGAAAAAGTGTTGTTCCCTTTAGGGAACAACAAAAGAAAACAGTTAGAGAAAAAAACACAAATAAGCAATCATCCCTACTGCTCTAAACAAGAGAAGGGCAATCATACAGAAGAACGGAAAATAGGAAAAATCAATTGTATTTACAGAAAAATTGAGGAAGGAAATCATATTTACAGAAAAACAAAGAAAAGAAATCATATTTACAACAAAAAAACAGATAAAAACACATAAAACAATCATATTTACAGTAAAGAAATAATTTTTTACAGAAATAAAGCTGTTGAAGGATTTCCTTCTACAACTAAAACTTGCATGGTGGGGTCCTCATTGTTCATTCGCCAGTGAAGCAGAAACTATAGTTTGAAGGAAGCAACACCTGAAACACAAAAACATAAGAGAAATAAAAAAGAAACAACACTTTATTTAAAAAACAATATATAAATTAATTAATTAAGTTACAACAACTATGATTTTATTTCCTAAGGGAATATCAATTTGTCAATGGAAAAAATGATATCTTGGAAAAATGTTTGGGCAGCAGTGACATGAATCTTCAAATAGAAATCAAATATTCATTTCTTTTGTTATGAATCTATTAGGTAATGAATTGGATGAGATGCTTTTTTTTTAAATTTCTTTCAAGAATCGCTCGTTCATAAATTGGCCTTCTTTATTCTCCTAGGACCTGTAGAAAAATGAGTGTCTACCTGCAATAAAACATTAAATCATGGAGAAAGAGAGGTGGTCGGGCTCCCCTAATCCAAGGATTATGAAAAAAATAACAAATAGTTACTTTGTAAAACAAATCCATGGAGAAAATAACAAAGTAAAATTTATTTGTTACCTGTGGGAGAGCAGTGGCCAATGATGCTAACCTAGAATGTTTTAATCATAACTTCTTTGTTTTTTGTCCAATTTGAGTGATTCCAAAGAAAAATGAGAGATAATTCAAAGATATATCACCAATTGAAATAGGTTCCTAAAAATGCAGATATATGATATGTGAATCTTACTTATAACCACTTGCATAAAAGAGTCATTTTCGATTTCCCCACTTAGAACAACATTGGATATTTTAAGCATAGATTCTTCATTTGATGACAAATTCGAATGATACAAATTGGAAATTGAATTATATTAATTTATTTATATCCAATATAAATATGTTTTGAAAAAAAAAAGAATTGATGGGTCAAATATTGTAATGAACAGCAAGAAAACCATAGTTTTAAGAATGCTTATTTACGATAGACAGTCAGTATTTTGGTCATAACTTTCTCACACGATATACAAAATGAGTGATTCAAATTTCCTTGTAAACTATATTCATAGGTAAATATACCATAGAAACTTGTTTTCAAAATATAGTCATTTCGGCCTCCAAAAACCGACCATCCCAACTTTTTTCTTGAGCTCCGTACTGGACACGAAGTCAATGTTTTGGTTAGAAATTTTTTGTTTCAAATCCAAATTGAGTGAATCAAATTGGGTTGGAAATTATACATCAAGGGCTACTTAGGATAGAAATATTTTTTAAAAATGTAGTCATTTACGCTTCCAAAAACTTACTGTCTCAACTATGTTCCTAAGCTGCTTACTAGACACCCAATCAATGCTTTGGTTATGAATTTTTTCATTTGAAATCCAAATTTAGTGGTTCAAATTGGGTTGGAAGGTAGAAATCAAGGGCTACTTAGGATAGAAACATGTTTTAAAAATATTCCCTTTTGGTCCCTCAAATCATGACTGTCTCGACTGTGTTTTAAGAAATTTCATCAAGCCCGCAAGCCAAAATAATATGATATTGAAGTTATTTTTCCAAATCGGTCATAAAAATGAATATGAATGTTTGTGGAATGTTATTTCCATTATAATTCATCTACATACATAAATGAAATAAAAAATTTATAACCAATGTTGATTTCCACAACGTGTTGCAACAAAAACAACTATTTTTACATAATAATAAAAAATGTATTTGTTTATGTCCTTATTTATCTATTTTCCACACTAACCTACTCTTCTTTGAAAATTGAATATGCTTACGTGTAAGTGTACTTCCATTGGAGCCACTTTTTAAATAAGGCCTCAAGTTTGTATGTACCCAAATTTGAAAAATGCATGTTAATGAATATTAGGGTATGAGAAGCCAACTTCCCTTGAAAAGATGGTGTCAAAATTGTTGAAGTGTGGAGTGATTTGCAAGCAAATGATGGAGTGAAACCAATATTCAATATATCCTGTACTTTCCTGATTTCCCATAGTAATCATATCATGAAGTTCTTGATATTTTAAAATGGCATGTTGATACAAACTAGAAGAAACCTCATTTTTTCCCCATAACCTCTACAATTTTTGGATTTTAAACATTTTGAATCTCAATACGAGTTTTCTCCAATGGTGCATGTGATATAGAATGGGTGGGAAGGGTGGGTATATTTTTCAATTCAACAATGTATGCATGTTGTACTGGTTTACTATGGTGACGGTGTGGAATGAGTTGAGCAGGAAATTGTGTACTGAATGGAGAATTTTGATGATGTAGTTGATTAGGTTGAGTGGATGATTTTGATAGGCAAGAAAGATGTTGTGAAAGAGTTGGTGAAGAATACGAAGGATGTGTTTTTTCTACATGATGAGGGAGAGTAGTCATGCAATCATAAGATGAACCATGGCAAGCTTTTAGACAAGATTTGTGGGGGTTATATTGAGATTGACATGGCTGCCCTAACACATGAGTATTCCATAATGGATTATGCAAGTAAGAAAATAGAGAGGAAGTGTTTTGAACCATACCTGTAGGCCATGATTTCCATCGTTTTGACCTCGGTGCAACTTCTTCATCTCTTTGATATGCTACTTCCATCCTAGATAAGGAAAAACAACTATCTATGGGATGCTCCTCTCGATAATGAGGGAAAAACACTTCTTCAATTTCTTGATTTTTCTGAATCTGCAAAACATCCAATTTTGAGTTTAGAGAGCTAATAAAATCAACTTTAAATTTTTCAAATAAAACATTGATTTTAGCTCTTATGTCTCCTGTTCTTGTAGCAAATTTGCAAAAGAAAGAAGAAAATTCTCTAGAATTCTTACCACCCTTGGAGATTCCTCTTGAATACCTTATGCACAATTCACAAACATCATCATATGGTAACTGAAAAACATCACCTTTTCCTATAAGATTTAAGAGTTCTAAAAATTCATCTTTTATTCCTTTGAGTAGGAGTGTTTTTAACATATCTTTTTCCAAATACTTATGCCTTGATTTTTGAAGGTTATATTGAAATCACTCTACATAATCCTTGAAGATTTCATCTTCCCTTGTATCATACTAAAAATATCATCATTAGATTTATAGTAGTCTTGATACTTCTTCAAGAAAATGTTCTTTATGTCCTCCCATGTTTGGATGTAGTTCCCACCTAGGCTCATGAACCATTGGAAAGTTGCTTCTTTTAGAGTAAGAGAAAACACTTTCAACCTTTGATCATTAGTATAATAACCATATCCTCTACAAAGTACTTCAAACTCAAATAAAAATGTATCTGGGTCTTCGTTTTCCAAACCATGAAAATTTGGTAGAGAAGATGGGAGAATTATGTCGATTTGTGTCACTCCTCCTAGATCTTTGATAGGGAATTCGAAAGTAGAAATGTGAGCCATTTCTTACCATATTAGAAGATGTTCTTCATGTGTTTATTTGAGACTCCTCCTTCAAATGTTCCTATCAATTGGTTAGTGAAATGGGTGGTGCTTATGTCACCACTCTAGTGGAATTATGAGATTTTTTCAAAAATTCTACCTTCAAAATTCTTACTTCAATTCCTACACAATTCTGCTGAAAAGTGGGCAGAGGAGCAAGCAAGTTCTTACCTTCAATTTTTAATACACAATTCTTTCACAACAAATAAACATTAAACACCTACTTCAACTTCTATGCAATTGTGCTAAAAAGTAGGTGAAGGAGCAAGCAATTTACTTGCTTGTTAAGTAGGTTCTTACCTTCTGTTTTTAATACACAATTCCTTCCCAGCATCAAATATCAAACATACATCACTCTCTATAAAATGGAAACACTCTCCTCAATAATGGCACTAAAATGTTTGGTCACATAAGGCATCTTTTAAAACTCCTAATTGCCTCACATTAATTATCAACACGGGTAAGACTTTTTATTTCAAGAGTGTACACAATATGTGCAAGCTATAAATCTAGAGAGTAATGATTTAAGATTATCTATTAAATTCAATACAAGAGTAAACAGATGCAATCATAAATATCAAGCTATAAATTTTAAAGGAAATAATACATCTAAACCTCAGGACGTAATCTCAAGCAGACCATAATCAAATCTGAAGCAAGCAATTCAATTGGAAATAGCATCAACCAATAGCATAGTAGTATTAACCAATCCCTTTCAGTTGATTCTATATGAATCACACTCTTATCGTAATCAAGAAAAATCAATTTCTTAACTGATAATTAATTCAGCCTGTAGTGAGCATAAATGAAATCAAATGACAAAGTTGCAAAGTACATGAGATCAGAATAAAGGAAAGTAAACTAACTACAATGTAAAATTACAGGAAATCAGAAGATATCAGATAGGGTGAAATTAGCAAAAAATATAAAAACATCAAACCAATTAGACTCACATGAATTAGAAATATATAACATAGAGGATAGCAGTTTGATCCACGAGAGGTCGGGCCCTAGCCACCAACGAAAACTGTTGAGCTACTTTAGAGAATACGAATGAACAACAATGTAGATTATGTATTAACATTGAATTAAATCTTCATTGCAATATGGTCTCCTTCAGAATCACATTCTATATATTGAAATTACAATTGAGATCCCAAGAAAAAAGCTAAATCTCTCCATTATCCCCTCTCTCCTATCCTATCCTATCTTATCTCTAATTATCTATATCCCTCTTTGATCTCTGTTCTCATTTAAATACACTGAGAGAAAAGAGAAGTTTAGATGATTAAAATATATTCCCATTACAAAATTGGATTTTCACAACAAATTGATCAACAAGATCATATCTGAAATATCTATCCATCAACATTCAATAGGAACAGGTCAAATTTGGTGTTGCAACTGAGATAATTTGGAAAACAGCCGCAACAGTGAATATGAAAAAATTGTCTTCATAGAACCTTCTATTTCTCTTAATACAGACCGAATTTGGGAAACGTGTTCATAATGAAACTAACTTGGTCCATTTTGGAAAAAACCCATGTTTTGAATTTTCTAGATTCTTCTCCATTTGCATGAAACGTCCAATGGAAAACTGTCACTTCTTATTCCAACGAATTTCTCAGTTGGAATATTTAATGATGATCTCGAGATCAAATTTGCAATCAAGAAAATATCTTGGAGGCTAAAATGGTGAGTGATGTTAAAAAAAAATTATTAATAAACCATGATTGGTAAAATCATGCATAATAATCATCAATTTATAAAAAATAAATCAGAAGAAATAATATTTATCCATAAGATCATAAATAATTATAAAATGGAATTATATGATATACCATGATAAATGTCGTGATAAAGAATGGTATAAATGGATGAAATAGGTGCTAAAGAGTGATAATAATAATGACAAACTTGTGGCCCAACACCTACTTAACAAGTCAAGAAACATTAAGCCATAAATATATAAGATGACATTTCATGTAGGAAATCAATCAATAGTTGCATCTATATTAGTTCAAGAAGAGGCTACAGCTGATGTGTTGACAATATTGTTCTCCTTCGACATATCTGAGTTCCCACACACTTATGTTGGCATCTCATGGATATCCCCAACATTCATGCCAAACACGATTACCCCCAATATGACTAGGAACAACCATAGATCCCCTTAGAATACTCCCAACAAAAGACTATCCTAAACCCAACATGCTAACTATATGAAGAAAGGAACTAGGTGGAAACCACCTAGCTCTAATTTTTGAGATTTGGATTTACCCCATTTTGAACATGAATCTGATAGGAGGAAGGGACTCATAAACTAGGGAGACTAATGAAGGTTACAAAAGAAACTAGTGGGATGCCCCAAAGAGTTAATATGCATAAGAAAATAAGGGAAGAAGAGAGAAAATCATTGCACTAATATATGGTAATGAGGACATCATAATACAAATATTGGAGATATATGGGGAAGAAGACCCAATCTCCCTGATGGTTAAAGCACAACTCTCACTTTCCATAGGAGAAGAGAAGAAAGAAAATGGTTCATCATTGTTCATACCTACTGGAATGAGTACATGATCAAGAGAATTTTTCAAAGGTGTATGAATCTTGACTAGTGGACTCTCCTCTATAACTTCAAGGATAACGTGTTCTTTCAACTCTAAACTAAAAATCACCCTCCTGGGATTAGTTTGATCTATGTCCTTTTATGTCGAAGTTATCCTACAATGTTGTGGTGGGGGTTTTCATCTTTAGGAGAAAGATTTTGAATTCTTCTAGAATGGTGGAAAAAAATTATCCACCATGAATAAATCACTTTAAATGATTAAAAGTAAAACACCCCCATGTCAAGCTAGACTCAAACTAGAGAGTGTTTCCATAATAAAAATTTAAGATATGGCGATAGAAAAATGAAAGAATATAACATGTTTTTTAATATCAGCTTGGGATGATCAATGCCTAGGTCCAACCAACAATGGAAACAAAAATAGTTACACTAACTTCCCTAAACCATGTTTGAATAGTTCAAGTCACCTCTCTCAAATGGAACTAAGCATTATCCCCGAGTAGAATTAGTATGGTGATACAATATCTCTTTTAGATACCATGGCACCTTCCACCATGGTAGCCTAAGAATGTTTCTTAAAGAATAGGAACTAAGTACGACCTTGCAATCAACCACCTATGGTGATATAGTCATGGATCTAGAAACTATGCCTAAACCCTCTATGACTGACTGTTCAAAGTTAACTTAGTTCCTTCAATAGACCCCTAAAAATGCATAATCCAATAAGCATCACAAACAAAAATGAAGAGGGGATATCTCTCCACCTTTGTCCAAATATGACCTTGTGCTTAAATACTATGTGAGAGGAGATTCCCAATAATGGTCTATATGATAGTGTGTTTTTGAAACTCTCGAGTGATCTTAATTTCAATTTTACTTCCTTGAAGACTTTACTCTCCATCCTACTCCAAGGTCCTACACCATATTCTATGTTGGTTCCCTATAACCAAAAATTCATAAATTACTTTTATTACTGATATGGATTTTAGTTGGCTACTGTTATTCAAAGGGAACAAAGTGAAACTATAATTTTTTTGTCAATACTTTAACCAATACTTGAACATGCACATTATATAATATATGCACTATCTTTTTAATTCAATTAAAACTTTCCAAAGGAAAGCGATAGAAATCTATTACCTTTTCCAAATGGAAAAATACACCTAACACTCTCTCAATAGTCACTCAACAAATCCAGATATTCAAAGGAAACTAATCACTCTTTCATCCTTTTCAATCCAATATTACTAAATTTAAAATTTTCCCAAAGGAACTCAAAAGAACAGAGCTAGATCTTTAAAAAATAAATTATAATTGTGGTACAATAAAAGGCAGTCAAAGAAGATAATTTCTTAAATGTTTCTACAAAGAAAACAAACCAAAACTTATTAATAAATAATAATAAAAAAAAAAGTGATTTTCCTTAAGCTTTCTTAAACAAAAAATAAATAAGTATTAATCAAATAAGTACATCAAGTTTCAAAAACATGATATCAAATATTTGGATCACCTATACAAAACAAACCACTCAAGCATCAAAGATAAACAAGAACATATAAGAAAGACAAGAGAGACACCTAATCCACTCCAAATGGTCATATATAATAGCTAATGAGGGTTGTGGACCTTATCCAAGAGAAGTAAAGATCTATGAGACTAAGATAATCTAGACACAATTTGAAACATGAAATCACAATTTTAGATCTCACCAAAAATGTCATCTAGAAAACTCATCGCCATTCCAAAGAGGAGAACTAGTGATGACAAGTTTTGTATCATCCCCTTGTTGAGAGTATAGAGAAAAAACTATAGAAAAACTACTCTATCTATAAGGGTATAGAGAAATTATAGTTATGAGAGATATTTCTCAAGGATTCAAGCTTATATTTGTATAATTGAAATCATGTTTACTTCCTCCCACAACAAGTCAAACTAGCATCATGTATAAAAATATCGCATCAAGTTAGCTCAAAACATAACCATCATAGATCAAAATCATAAATCACATGTAACCATCATAAACCAGAATCATGGATCACATGTAATCATCATAGACTAGAATAATAAGTCATATGCATAGTAAAACTGAAATATAATACTAATACTTATCCTTCATCGATCCTTACTTCTGCCTTTGTTTTTTTGTACACAAACCAGATCGATTTCCACAGCTACAAAACATCCAGTGCCTTCTCCTCCACCAGGTACACATACGAATAGTGTGCATCACACACATACAACCACACATGCCATGCAACACCATGCAATACATGCACCTATACTTGACATACAACACATAAAACAAATACACCTACACCCAATGTACGTACGTATACATGCACCATGTACATCAGAATAAATTCATCTGCACACAACATGTGACACCAAAAAACCCATACAAGTACACCTGATATACAATACAACTCATACACCTACACCTAATGTACAACACAACACAAATATGTGTCTAGTGTGCAACACAATGAATGCATATGTCACAATACCATGACTACACAATGCACATACATAGTACCGGATGCCTGCAACACAACATGTATGACATGCACCCAATCCCACACTTACACTAGTACCACATGTACCAAGCACCACCTGCACAATGTGTGCACAACATCACATGTACACAACACCACCTACACAACATGTACACAATGCTATATGTACACTACACCATTGTACAATGTGTACACAATAGCACATGTACAAAGTAGCACACGCACAACATGTATGCGTGATCTAAAATGGGGCACTAAAGGCTTCTTATCAAACTACAAGAACCTCTCCCACTCCAAAGATTATATATTCCCAAGATCTATGCTTGTGATTACAAATGTAGAATTAAGAACTTCAAATAGGTGTATGCTTGTGTTTGCCTTTAACTATTAAGTGCTTTTAGTTGATTTGCTTAAACTGATATAAAAACATATAACAAAAAATAATGTAGATAATAACCAACACACATAACAACAATATAATTAGGAGTTCACCCAAACCTCTTGGGCTATGTCTTTGTGAGCTCTTATCAACTCGACTTGGCTCTTTGGGATTATGGGAATGCTTCTTTTACAAGTTCCACACTCAAATCCATAAGTTTACAACTATACTTATGGGCCTAGAATACCATCTTACCCCTGGTTTTCCTTACTTTGTAGATAGTTCTAGGCTTCTTTGGACTAGACTCCTTTAATTAGCGCTTCATGCTATCTTGAGATCCTGGTTTGCACCAACTCCCTCAAAATTCTTTTACTGTCTCTGGAATTCCTTCTTCTGTCTTCAAAACACATCAGACACTAGCAATAGCTTGATCATTTAATCTCTTTGATATTATTTGGCACTTAGCCCCTAAGCTTCTCTAGCTCTCTGGCCCTTAAGCTTCTTTGGCTCTCTGACTCTTAAGCTTCTCTAGCTCTACAGCTTCTAGGCTTCTTTGTCCATTCCACTGTCTCTAACCATGAGGAATCATCTATTTTGCGGCTTTGTGTCTCTTTGACTCCCTCTCTTTTGTTTTTATTTGATAACTTTAACCAAATTTAGTTATCATACTGAATTTTCTCTCAACTTAGCACATTTGCTAACTTTAGCTGTTTCCCCAGCCTAACCGTCAGAGGTAGTTTTTTGGCTTTACATAACTGCTAGGTGTGCATATGAGAAACATAGCCCCAGTGTTTAGGGACATGCAGCCAGTAGGCTTTTGCGGTCGGGTTCATCCTGGACCGTCGATCTGTCCCGTAATCCAATGGTTCGTAGTAAACCTGATCATCAAATAGTCTGCTCAATTTCCATCATTTGATCCACGATATCCAATCCAACGGCTGGCAACCATTTTGGGTGGCCCACATGCACGGAGATTAGCCACTCGAAAAAGTAGTTTTCTCTCTCTTGCAGCGTCCTACATGTCGGCTAGTGTATGGAATTGGGTGCAACCCTTCCAATACCACTTACCACTTGAAGCCTGCTCGAAATATTATTTACTGTAGAACTCAACCACTATTTCATTCATAAATCCTTCGGGCTGCTTGCTTGTATCTTTTGTTGTAAAATGTGTTGATCTCCTTTTGATTGAATGATCCTTCACCTTTGACATTATTCTTCATTATCAAAGGCTTGAACCAATCTCCGATTGCCACATCATCTGCTGCACTGGCATCACCATAAACCCTTGATTCTTTCCCAGGTTGCCACACGTCCTATTGATGTAGCCATTGACTCTTTGGCCCAAATTTTGAATTAGTTCTATTTTCTTTATCTAAACTCTGATTTACATGTGGTTTGTGCTATCAGCACCTTTTCCACCTTTACCTCTATTTGAAGCATTTTAGACTTAGAGGCCATGCTAGATCCATTTTGGATCATGCCTCCCCATTGGGAATCTTTTGGACCCAAAAATAATGACATACTGAGCTGAATAGTAGATGAGAGTAACAACACTATCTTCTTCCAGCCTCCATACACTTTCCTTGCATAGTACCTTTGAACGAAAACCCTTGAACACTTCCTTCCTTGATGTGTTTGTCCTCCGATTAAGAACTTTCTTCCTCCTTGACTTCATGCAGAACTCCTATTGAGAAGGTTACAGTAGGTAGTTTAAACCTTTCTCCGTGGACCACTGATCCAAGGTGGCTCAAACAAATGTGAAATCACATCTTCTTCACAAAAATTTACATTTGTATCTGTTTGACATATTGTCAACAACAACTGTTGACAACAGCAGAATTACAGACAACAATTGGATGGCCTAAACTCTTGCTTCATCAAAACAAACAGATTTCACATCTTGTGAACACACCCATGTCTTTACATCTACATACAAATGATTGACTAGATAACAAGCCAACAAAACATTTCTTTAAAACAATTGACCCTTCAAGTCAAGCATTTAGAAAAAAAACTCTAGGATTATTTTTCAAAGATGAAACACTTCATCATTGTCTTCATCTTGGAGACCAAATCAACTTTTTCCAAGTCAACATTAACATTACATGCATGCTTAAAAGCAAAGCAATCAACCATTTAAGTTAATTACACACACATGTTCAAATACAAGGAAAACATCAACATCCATGTGTTCATGCACATCATTCTTATGCATGTGTTACATCCTTCAACTTTCGCTTAAGTACACTGTACTTTCAAAGCTAAAATGAAAATGATTTCGCTGCAATAATGTGAGTCTACATACTCAATTTTCCATTCACTTTCTTAGTAAAACCCTGCAACCTGCATTCTATTAGCAAATAGATGCATTATATCAATAGACATGCAACCTTTAATTGGATAAGAACTCTAACCATTTCTTACCAATCAATTCCGAAGGTCCTTCCTTTGTTTGCATATCAGAATCAACATGTGAATCATCTCGAAACACATCAATTATGGAATCTTTATTTCCACTTCTGCCATTCTCTCTTTCCATCTTCTTCAAATTTCGTGGAAGCATTGTTGGATTTAAATTCCAACACCTTTCAACAATATGTCCATGCTTGTGGAAGTAAGTGCAACACATGTGCATCTTCTTGACAACATGATTTTCCTTGTCCAGTGGACCTTTGGCTTTTTGCATCCTTTCCTTCAAAAGTTTCCTGTATGTGGCCATTTTCTTCCAACATATAGAAACATTATGGTTATCCAAACCACAAAAGGAACATGCAATTCTTTTCCCATGCTTATATGGAAATTTGCCATGCTTTACATAAACAAAAGGAATATGATTAGAACCAGATTTATACATTTATCTTTCACCCTTATTACCTTCATGAGGAGGTGAGTCAAATGAAGAAGTGGCTCCCTTTGGATCACCATCAACCTCTTCAGTGGTTTCAGAGTTTCCACAACTCTCTAGTTGAAGTGTATGCTTATGAACACCTTTGTCCTACAAAGTATGTTTCAAACTATTGCATTCTCCAAGAATGCAATCTTTACACTTTTGAGGTAGAAGACCTGACATGAAACTCCTTCTATGAACTGTTTCAATTGCCTTCATGGTAGCTTTGGAACTTTCTCCATAAGATTGTCCATAGTTAAGAAACAAATAATTAGGCTTTTTGTCAACCATTATTGGCTCAACAATACCCTGTGCATGTTTTCCCAATCCTCTTCCTTCATAGAACATTTTGGACATTAACTTGGACCCTATGCCTCTGTATGTTTTTCAAAAGAACCAACATAACCATTTTTAGAGGAATTCGAAGAAAAAATGGAATTGTTTACCTCTTCTTCAAGCTGATACTTGACTAAGGCTTCTTTGGCAACAAGAGTTGTGTCCCCAACTCATGCATCCTTTCTAAGTTCATATTTTCAATATGAAGTTGTCTCTTCATTTCCTACAATTTTTCAGAAAGAAACTGCTTCTCTTCCTTCATGGAATTCAACTGCTCTCGAAGTATGATGCTCTTCCTTCCATCCTCATACATTTATCTCACCATATCCATCATGATGAACAAGTCTTGTTTCATGTCTTCATCAAATAATCTTGTGATGAAGGAGGGTTTTGAGGACTCACTTGTAGAAGTGGTCATTATCAAAATGAACAAAAGAACTTCAAACAAGATTAAAAAAGAGCTTATTCAAGCAACCTTTTGCAACAAACCTTTTGTGCTTCTAGGATTTCTTTGAGGTCCTTTGGGATAAGAAGAATGCCTTCAACTCTTCTTCCTTGTTGTCCTCTCATGGACTTAGCTATCAATATCTTTCCCTGAACCTTTGCAAACTCAAACAACAATCAATTTACAAACAATCAAACAATCAATCCTTCACTATTTAAACATCTTTCAAGTTACGGAAGCAAATAGATTGCTCTGTCAATCAAGCATCCTGCTTTGATCAATCAAGCATCATGATACCACCTACTCTGGTATAACTTGCTTTGATATACCCAGTTTTGATACCACCTTTTTTGAAGGTGGGGTTAATCAACCTGATGGCTCTAATAGCACCTTATCTGAAATGGGGCACGAAAGGCTTCTTGTCAACCTAGAAGAACCTTTCCCACTCCAAAGATTATATGTTCCCAAGATTTATGCTTATGATTACAAATTCAGAATTAAGAACTCGAAATAGGTGTATGCTTGTGTATTCCTTTAACTGTTAAGTGATTTAAGTTGATTTTCTTAAACTGATATAAAAACATATAACAACAAATAATGTAGATAATAACCAACACACATAATAGCAATATAATTAGGAGTTCACCCAAACCTCTTGGGCTATGTCTCCGTGAGCTCTTGTCAACTTGACTTGGCTCTTTGGGATTATGGTAATGATTCCTTTACAATATCCACACTCAACTCCATAGGTTTACAACTATACCTATGGGCTTATGATACCATCTCACCCTTGGCTGTCCTTACTCTATAGATAGATCTAGGCGTTTTTGTACTAGACTCCTTCAATTAGCGCTATGGCCTATCTTGAGCTCCTGGCTTGCACCAACTCCCTCAGGATTCTTTTACTATCTCTCAAATTCCTTCTTCTATCTTCAGCACACATTAGACACCAGCAACAACTTGATCATTTAATCTCTTTGTTGCTCTCTAGCTCTCAACCCTTAAGATTCTCTGGCTCTTCAACCCTTAAGCTTCTATGGCTCTCCTGTTCTTAAGCTTCTCTGTCTCTGCAACTTCTAAGCTTCTCTATCTATTCCTCTGTCTCTAATCATGACGAATCATCTCTTTTGTAGCTCTACATCTCTTCGACTCCCTCTCTTTTTTTTATTTGATAACTTTAACCAAATTTAGTTATCCTACTGACTTTTCTCTAAACTTAGCACATTCGCTAACTTTAGCCATTTCCCTAGACTAACTGTCAGGGGTAGCTGTTTGGCTTTACACAACTATTGGCCATGCATATGGGCAATATAAACCCAACGGTTAGGGATGTGCAGCCAGTAGGCTTTTGCAGTCAGGTTCACCTTAGACTGTTAATCTGTCCTGTAATCCAACAGTTTGTGCTAAACCCGATCATTAAATAGTCCGCTCAATCTCCATCGTTTGATCCACAATCTCCAATCCAATGGCTGACAGCCATTTTAGGCGGCCCACTTGAACAGAGATTACCCGCCCGAAAAAGTGGTTTTCTCTCTCTTGCAGTGTGTTACAATTCAGCTAGTATATGGAATCGGGTGCAACCCTTCCAATACCACTTACCACTTGAAGCCTGCCCGAAATACTATTTACTACGAACTCAAACCCTTCACTGTTTCATTCATAAATCCTTCAGGTTTGCTTTCTTGTAGCTTTAGCTATAAAATGCATTGATCTCCTTGATCAGATGATCCTCCACCTTTGACCTTGTTCTTCATTATTGAAGGACTGAATCAATATTCGACTACCAAATCATCTGTTGCGCTGACATCACCATAAACCCACGACTCTTTCCTGGGTTGCCACATGTCCTGTTGACGTAGTCATTGAATCTTTGGCTCGAAGTTTGACTTGGTTCTATTTTCTTTATCTAAACTCAGATTTACGTGCAGATTGCACTATTAGCACCTTTAATATCTTTACCTCTTTTTGAAGCCTTTTAGATTTAGAGGCCATGCTAAATCCATTTTGGATCAATGCAACACCACATGTACACAATGCCACATGTAAGACATGAAACATCACCACTTGAACACAATGCCACTTGTGCAACATGTACACAACACATGGGATAGTTTGGTTATTGAAATATGTAGCAATGCAATTGCCTTGCAATTTGATGAAATAGTCTCATCCTTCTTGATGGAGGAAATGAGACAGAAAAATATGTAGAGCGAGAATGGTGATGCCTTGTTTGTACAAGGACAGTCCCAGAATAGAAACAAAAGTAAGTCATTGAGTGGGAGGTCTAAATCTAGAGGGAGATAAAATCTCTAGGAAAACATATAAAAGTGGTGTGCTGGAAATGCAAAAAGGAAGGGCACTACAAAAGGGATTATAAATCTAAAGATCTTGATAAAAGAAAGGGATCTGATGATGACCCTTCTGTAGAGGTGAAAACCACCTAAAATGAAGATGGGGATGTGTACTTGCACTCTTCAAGTACACATGTAGATCATGTGGCATGGTTGATGGACTCAGGTGCATATTTTCACTTCACTCCCCATAGATAGTGGTTATGCTAGTATGAGAAATACGATGGTGTTGATGTATTCTTAAGGGATGATAGGAAGGCTAGAATCATTGGTCGTGTAAAATTAAAGTTGAAGTTGCAAGGTAGAAGGATTAGAACACTTCTAGGTCTTCTGCATATTCCTACATTGGCCAGAAATCTGATTTCTGTAAGCAAGCTAGATGATGAAGGTGTAAAAATACTGTTTGAGAAGGATACTTGCAAGATGGTTCAGGGAGCACTGGTATTGATGTGAGGAGTTTGGATTGGAACTTTGTACAAGCTGCAAGGTAAACCTATTATTGATGGGTGCAATAGCTTTGTGGTTCCTGAAAGTGGAGTAGAAAATCTAGTGGTATTTGGAGAGAAGACCATGTGGTGGCATCAAAGGCTTGGACATATTGGAGGGAAGGGCCTTCGAATAGTTCAAAGTAATGTTATAGTAGAAGGTATGAGTAATAGCTCTCTAGATTTTGATTTCTATGAAAATTGTGTATATGGAAGTAGAATCGGGTGAGTTTCCCCTCTAGTGGTAAGAGGGAGAAATAGATATTAGTGTTGGGTGTGGAGCTTGATTATCTTTTGTATTCAAAAGACTCAACCGGATGTATACCCTAGGAATATTGTACACCCCTCCACATAGGGGGTTGCAGAGGGGGACTTTTCCCCCCCATGGGGGTTCGAGGGGGTGATCCCCCCTAGTTGGGGGGTCTAGGCACCAGCGGTCTCCTGGCGAGGGTTTGGGGGTAGCACACCCGAAGCTAAAAATAGATGTAAAATTGCTTGTAAAAGTCTAGTAATTTCTAGTCAATCTAGGTCGTTCATTAGGTGGATGATCTGATGGTAGAAGTTATATTTAATTTAGGGTTTTTTTCCCTAGAAGGCAACCCCTCACTATATATGAGGGAATTGTATTGCATTTATCATATATGTATTCTGAGATGAAGAAAAGAGAGGAGATTGAGAGCAAACAGGGAGTTACAACAGATCTCTTCAGTTTGCTAGATAATATAATAAAAGAAGGATTGGATGTTTCTTTGTTGACGTAGCCCAAACTGGGTGAACAACGTATATCTGTGTCCCTCTTGTTTTATGTGTTTTCTATGTTTATATTTCTGCAATATTTTATGTGTTCTATTTCTCTATAATATATAATTCTCTAACAACTGGTATTAGAGTCGAAGGTCTATTTGGCTGATAAACTCGAAGGAAAGAAGGGTTCCTTGTTCGAGTGGGAGCAATGGCAGAAGATGGTAGGTTTGGGGTCAAAAAATTCAATGGCTAAAATAACAAACCATGGAAGATACAGATGGAAGATTATCTGTATCAAAGAGATCTGTACCTACCATTGAGTGGAAAGACAAAGAAGCTAATGAGTATGACAGACACAGAATGGAATATTCTCAATAGAAAGGCAGTTGGAACAATACGGCTATGCCTAGTGGCATCAGTAGCGTTTAATATTTCAAAGGAAACTATAATAGAGGGTTTAATGTCATCACTAGCCAAACTATATGAAAAACCCTTGACCTCAAATAAGGTATTTCATATGAAGAGTTAAGTTCTGTAGGGGTAACTTTTGATGATGAAGTTAGGGCTCTGTTACTTTTGTGCTCATTGCCAAAAAGTTGGAATGGTTTAGTTATGGCCATTAGTAACTCTATCTCTCGATCTAGTACTTTAAAGTGTTATGATGTTGTTGGGGCAATCCTTAGCAAGGAAATGTAATGGAAAAGCTTCGATCAAACATCAGGTAATGCTTTGACTGCAAAGACTAGGGGAAGAAAAATGGAAAGAGGAAAGAGCCCTAGATATGGCAGTAATTCAAGAAAAGTTAGATCCAAGTCCAGATTGGGGATAGTGTGCTAGAAATGTGGGAAGAAAGGACACCTGAAGAAAGATTGCAAGTCTTGGAAGGGAAAAGAAGGAGACGTGCAACAAGAAAGTAATCATGAAGCGAATGTAACAAGTGATGTGTTTCAAGATGCTTTGATTCTTTGCTTAGAAAATATTATTGATTCCTGGGTGGTAGATTCAGGGGTCTCATTCCATGCCACACCTGATAAGAAACATTTTTATGATTATGTTCAAGGAGATTTTGGAAAAGTTCGATTGGGTGATGATAAACTTTGTAAAATTGTTGGAATGGGTACAATTTTCATAAAAATGGAGAATGGAAATCAATGGCTATTGAAGGAGTTAAGGCATGTTGCAGATCTGAAGAAAAATCTAATTTCAACACAGTAGTTGGGAGGTGAATTTTTCATAACTACTTTCACAGATAAAACCTGGAAGGTCACTAAGGGATCCCTGACAATAGTGAAAGTGTTATGAAACCAACTCAAGAAAAGATAGAAAAGATAGATAAACGCTTTAGAATTCAGCCTCTTCGAGGGGCAACCTCCTTTACATTACATAAATGAATAGTTCTTGGATGATACAAATGAAAAAACCTCCTTTCTATATATAGGAGTCTAAGGAGTCGCAATATAACCTAGCCGACCTAACAATAATAATATAAAGCCACAAAAATAACAATAGAGGGATTCTATGGGGCACAATAATAACAATATGGGGGCAATAGGG
>APFE031592124.1:75397-123088 GCA_000404065.3 Pinus taeda | reverse complement strand
CATAATCAAAGCCTACATAACAATAATAATGTAAGGGCACAATAATAACAATAGTGGGCTTCTATGGGGCACAATACTAACAATATGGGCACAACAATATTAATAAGGGGTACAACTACAATAGTAATGGGGTAATCACTAGTATTATGGGGACCCAACAACAATTTTCTGCTCATTTGACTGTCTCCTGTAGCAAAATAGGGACTCGTATAGAAACCTGAGCTTTGCATCCAAAACTCATATAAATTTGCATGAAATGCATGGTTTTCCTTCCTTGACCCTGAGGATGGAATTTGGAAGCTAAGAGACCTTTTAAATTCCTTAACCTAGTTGTTGTAGAGAAATTACCTTTTTCAATAAAATTATGGCTTGATGCTTATATGATTTATTTTAGTTGTCAGTTTGTTTCCAATGCAATTAGAGTAGTATTTATTTTATTTCAACATGATTGAATTGGTTTGCTTCCTTTTCTTACATATAATATAGTTTTTTTTATTGTCTTTATGTTTCTTGCAATTCTAAATGTTTCGTGTAGCATAAACAACATAATGGTCTCCATGTAACTTAATTCTCCTACATTAAATGAACAAAAGAAGAAGATAATACATGTTGCACACATAATTCTCACTTGTTTTAAGTTTGTACAAACCCTGGGTTGACAGCTAAAGTTGATACCTTGGGAGTTGCAACATTTTTGTTGCAATACCGAGGGCCATCACTTTTTGGTAGTGTTGTTGGGGAGTTGTCAGAGTATCCATTATCTTATTTTCTAGTTGATGTCATCTTTCTCTCATTTAATTTTTTGCAAAACAACAACAGCAACAACAAAAATATTCATTAGAAATTTTTCATTTCAAAAACAGAAGAAAAATAAAAATAAAAAAAATACATTACATAAGCATTCTCATTCAAATCATAGAAAAAGAAAAACGTTTTTTTTTTCTTTATTCCTCGAGTATTATGGATAACATAGAAAATATTTTACCAAAAACCCCCACTCCCACAAAAAACTAGCCTTCTTTTCTTGACTGTGATCCTCCTACCCTGACCATAGAGGATATTTAGGACTTTTTAGGTGAGCAAGCAAGGATTTCTAAGGAGCTTGCAGAAGCAGAAATACCTTCTCAACCCTCTAACACCATGATGGAAATAGATAACCTATTTTTTTTCCTTTTATAGAAACAAATGGAGAAGCCAAAATTAAAACCATCAATCCATCTACTCTCCCACACTTCTATGGTTTGGCTACTAAAGACTCTTAAACTTTTATGTTTGAGTTTATTATGGTTTGCAGGACATATGTTTACATAAGAGATGAGAAGAAGCTCAAACTATTCCGTTATACTCTTAAGGATGCATCCCTTCATTGGTTCATGAGTTTATAATGGGTTAACATCACTTCATGGGGATAGTGCAGGAAGCATTCAACACTAAGTGCCAGGAATATTATAGAGAAAAAGACACAAAGGATGAGATATTCAAATGATTCAAGGAGTAGATTAATCCATATAATATTTTGAGTATAGATTTTAGTTAAGTTATAGAAGAGAAAACAACTACAATCTAGATTTAGATTCCTTGAAATTAGTCTTGCTATAGGGAGTCAAATAATTAATTGAGATACTCAGCATGCTGGCCCATAGAGATATTTATTAGCTCAGATATGATAACATCAAAAAAATATTTAAAAATCATTTTAGATATGTTAGAAAAGGAGGTAGAATAAACAAGGGTTTGGTAATTCCCTCTTCCTCCACCACAATTACTATGAATAGGATAGGAAATATGCTAGATGACCTAAAAATTGAGATCTTACACACCTTTGATATGCATATGGACACACTATAGATCAAGAGACAATAAGAAAAATAAGATAGGGAAGTAGCTATATTTTTTCCTAGATGCACCAAAATACATCCTAGGAATGAATGTCCCTTATATGTCATAGAGATATGTTTTGTATGTGAAGAAAATCACTCCAATGAAAAATGTCCATCTTTTCCAAGTTTGAAATATGTGTACCGAGGAGCATAAGGGATCATGGAGCAGCTCTGCTTTATTAACAAAAAAGGCCACAAGGCCTCATATAATATCAACAAGGTATGAACTACCCCTCTTCTTTCAATACAAATTATAATACACATTTTCAACCTTGGTATCCACCTATCACTTCACCCTAGTCTATGCCTATTCCATGGCCTTATCCTCCTCAAAATGCCATTCCTCCTTTTCAACCATATCAACACCAACCTCCTCAATTGGGTAATCCATCATCAAGATGGAGGCCTCAGGAAACCCAACCACCCGTTTAAATCCTCCTCCTCCTCTACCACAATTTCCCCAAAATAATCATCCAAAACAACCTAATATGCCTACTCAGCTGAATGTAAATCCTAACAACAAGTAGGATGAAATAGTCTATAGTGGATAAACCTCTTATCCAACCTTAGGTTTGGGAAGTTCCTTATAGATGCTCACCCACCTTCTACAATAGAAAATATAGAAGAAGATAAGGAAGATCCTACACCTCAAGTCAACAAACCCCCCTGTCCCAAAAGGTTGAGCACTCACAAAGCACACACCCCAGAAGAAGTTAAACTTCTAGGAGAATTGAAAATTTTGTGTTAATATTTCACTCTTATAGGACATCAAGAATGTTCATATATACAATAATTTTATCAAAGATGAATGTTTTAGAAGGCCACAGAGGAGAAAAAGATAATTCCTAATATCAATGTCATAGGGAAGCTAGTTGATCTTATGCTTAGGAAGGTCATCATCCCAAAGTATTGAGATATTGGAAGCCCCATATTAGATTTCCACATCAATGATATTGTATTCCCTAACGATTTCATTGACTTGGGAGCTGAAATAAATGTCATGACCAAGGAGACTATGCCTAATCTCAATCTCCAAGAATCCCTAAGGAATACCACCACAATGCTACAAATTGTTGATAGATCCATAGTAGCAGCTGAAGGCATAATTGAAGATGTCATGGTATCCATTGAGTGTTGGGAATATCCCATAGATTTCCATGTTATTCATCCAAAAACGAAGTTTAGTGGATACCCTATTATCCTAGGAAAACCTTGGTTGGAAATTATTGATGCCTATATTAGTTGTAGGGATGTAAATATGAAAATCACTAACGGGTAGTCTAAAAAATAGCTTGTATTATATCCCCCTGCTCAACTCTGCATTGAGAATGATTTTCATGTTTCAGTAGAGGAAGAGAACAATATGATCTTTATCTATGATCACCCTACCATATTTGTACATTAGAAACCACCATTGGAAACATACTATTAGATGAAGGTAATTTGATTGACAAATTTCTACAAAATAAATATCCTACTACCATGAATATCGATGGCTTGAAAGACGAATATACATAATAGCATGGACGTTATCAATAAAATTCATAGGAAGATTCAATAACTATTGGTTCTAACCAAAATAATGTAAAAAAGATAGAAATCATCCCCTCCAAAACTATGAAAATGAACACCTTTCTTTCAACTGATCAAGATGATAAACTGCTCACTATTTTAAGAAAGAATATTGATGCCTTTGCATGGTATTACAAAGGAATGAAGGGAGTCCATACTTTTATGTGTACTCATCATATATACATCAAATAAGAACACAAACCTATTTGCTAGCCACAAAGGAAAATGAACCCTACACGGAAAGATATTGTAAAGGAAAAATTGCAGAAATGATTAGATGCAGGATTCAACCATCCATTATAAAATAGTGAATGGGAATCTCGCTCATTTATTATAAGTAAAATGAATGGAAAGTGGAGAATCTATGTTGATTACAGAGAACTCAATAAAGCCACAAAAAATGACCATTTTCCCTTGCCCTTTATGGACCAAGTTTTGGATGTTCTTGCAGGGAAAATGTTCTTCTCATTCCTATATGGATTCAGTGGGTATAATCAGATCCAGATAATTCCCCATGTTTAGGACAAAACCACTTTAACATGCCCATGGGGAACCTTTTCTTACAAAGTTATTCCATTTAACTTGTGTAATTCCATACTACCTTTTAGAGGGTTGTATTGAGCATTTTCTTTTCCCTTGTACATGATTCAGTGGAAATACATATGGATGATTTTACACCCTATGGAGATGGTCCCTAAGAAGCACTCTCCAACCTATGAAATTTTTTGTAGAGGTGCATATAGATGAACCTCTCCTTAATCCATAAAAAGTTATTGTTTTTTTTATGAATGAAGAGAATGTTTTAGGTTACTTTGTCTCTGAAAAAGGAATTCATGTAGATCCTACTAAAATAGCCATGATTGAAAATGTCCTTATTCCTCGAGAACAAAAATAGGTTAGGAGTTCTCTACATCTTGTTGGATATTATAGAGGATTCATTAAGGATTTTAATAAAATTGCTTCACTTTTATTTTATTTGCTAACAAAATATTCAAAGTTTTGTTGGATAGATCTATGTCAAAAGGAATTTGAGGAAATCAACAAAAATGGTGATTGCACCAGCCCTTAGAGGTCCAAATTAGAGTTTTCCCTTCCATATCCATACATATGCATCAAATAAAGTGCTAGTGGCAGCAGTGGGTTAGATTGCAGATAAATTTCTTTATGTCATTTATTTCATTAGCAAGAATTTATCCAAAGCTAAGCTTAACTATACAGTCACTAAAAAAGAAATACTAGCTATTATACATTCTTTGAAAAAATTTAGGGATTACATTACTAACTATTAGGTCTTTGTTGGGTATGTGTTATATTATTTCCATGACTAGCTCCATGTGTTGTATGTTGTGCTTAGCGTAGTGCGAGGGTCATAAGGGGGGGGGTGTTATCCCCCTTGCGCAGGGTTTGGGGCAATGCCCCAGGATTTTTATTTATTTATTTGGACCCAATAATACTTGGGTAGACCAAAATATGGTGCACATACCTACCCATGGTTTTGTGCATGGGTTTTGCACTTGGTTTTTGTCATAATGATTTTTTGCCCATGGTACTTTGTAGACCTGATCGAGGGAACTAAAATTATGTTCTAATCCATGGTTAATGGATTGGCGTTTATGAATGCTTCAACATGAATATATATATGTGTGTGTGTGTGTGTGTGTGTGTGTGTTGTAATAGTGAAAGGAGTATAATGAAAATCAATCTGGTAGTCCTGGTTTTGGGATCCAGGGGAAATCTTTGTGTATATTTTTTTTATGTTCTCGCTATTGTTTATTTTTCTGTTTGAAGATTTCATTTGTAGATAATTTTTGTACAAGGTTAAAACATACAACCTTTGTACATATTGATCATGCAACAGTTAAATATTTAATGAACAAACTAGATGTGAATTCTCATATAATCAAGTGGTTACGATTACTGCAACAATTTGATCTAACTATTGTTGATAAACCTGGAAAGGGAAATGTTGTTGCATATTTTCTCTGAAGGTTGACCTTGTCTATAAAATATGAAGAAACAGTGGATGATAGGCTCCATAACAAGCATATGTTTGCCATATCACTCTTATCTCCATGGTTTACTGATATAACTAATTTCTTAGTTGTTGTCCATTTTCCCCCTCACTTATCTTCAAAAGAGAAAAATAAAATTGTAAGGAAAAGTGACTCTTACGCTTGGATTGGGGGTAACCTCTTCAAGTTGGGTCTAATCAAATCCTGAGAAGATGTGTGAAGGAGGATGAGGTTTTTGACATTCTCTTAGCATGTCATGATGGACTCTATGGGTGTCGTTTTTCTACTAAGAGGACAACATAAAATATCTTGCAAGCAAGGTACAACTAGCCAACCCTTCACAAAGATTCCTAGAGATACACAACACAATGTGATGCACTGTAGAGGATGGGGAAACCTAATCAAAATGATTTTATGCCTCTACAACCTCAAGTGAATTTTGAGCCATTTGAGAAGTGGGGCATGGAATTCATAATCCCTATTGATCCTCCATTTGGAAAGGAGAGGTAAATTATTGTGTGCACTGACTACTTGACTAAATGGACTAAGGTAAAGGTAGTGAAAGGAACAACTTAGTAAAATGTGGGTGAATTGTTGAAGGAAAAAATATTTTAAAAATTTATATTTCCAAGAGAATTATTGATAGATCAAGGATCCTAATTCACCTCCAACCTAATCGAAAGGATCATGAGGTAACATCATATCCAGCACATAAAATATACCCCATATAACCCTTAAGAAATGGGTAAGTGGAGGGGACTAATGGAGCATTGGAGAGCACATTGACCAAGGTAGTCAACGAAAACAAGAAATATTGGGCATAGAGGCTTATTAAATCCACCCATGACTACAACACCACATGGAATACCACTATTGGGTTCACCCTATTTGAGATTGTATTAGGAAATAAGTCCTTATTGTCTACTGAGTTCAAGTACAACACATTAATGATGATAGCATAACTCAAAATGGATCTCAACAAGGCACAAGAAAAAAGGTTGTAAAAATTAAATGCACTTGTTGAGTGTAGAATGCAAGCCCTACTGCATACCAAAGTGGTTTGGTTGCAAATAAATATATGGCATGACAAGCATATCAAGACCAAAGCCTTCTAGGAGGGTGATTGAGCCCTCTTATATGACGCTCGATTTAAGGATTATAAAGGTAAACTTATAACCATATGGCTAGGACCTTATCTAGTTTAGAAATGTCATGATAATGGTTTAGTTCAGAATAGACAATAAATGAAGAGAATAATCCACTTCTGGTAGATGGTTACTAACTAAAGTTCTACAAGAATCCCCTCTCAAGGGATGAATTTACTATTTCTGTAAGCAAAGATCTAAATCTATTTGAGAGCATCATATCTCCCATACATTATTTCTCTCCTAAACAAAGAAAGAAAAAGGAAACTCTCAATTGAAAACCTAATTTGAGGCACTTAAGGTAGGCTCATTAGTTGAAAACCTCTTTGAGGCAGCTCGGGAGCTTGAGAAAAAAAGACAAAAATAGTAATAAATATCCTTAGGTGAAAATCTCCTTTTAGACGCCTAGGGTAGAACTACTATTTGAAAACCTCAATGAGGTAGCTAGTGGGCCTCAAAGAAAAAATAGATAAAAAAAGAAGAAAAATATTATAAAAAAATGTATTTTTTGTTACCTTGGTTTATGTGCAGGTATCAAAAAAGGAAATCAACAAGGAAAATTAAACAAGTCATCATGCACATTTGTTTTAAAACATCAAGCCATACACTCTCAAAAGGATTAGGAATCCTCCCTATACCATTGAACTTAATTTCCCATCATCGACAACATCATCTCACCATTTCCAAGTCCTTCTCATTCACTTCTAATCACTTTCCTAAATTGCTACAAGAAAGTCCTATAATATTATAAGATATCATCAACTTGATAAAAGGACACAGGTCAAAGATTTTATTTTCCTACAAGAACATAAAAGGCATCAAAGGCTTCTTGATTCTCATCCATTTCATCAGCATGTCTCACCCCTCATTCTTCCCTTCATTGTCCATCATTTTCTATCCACAATAGCACAAAATCCTCATATTTTCCATCTCAGTTACCATCAACACCACTTCCTACTTCACCTCCAACTTCTCCTTGAATTATTAGAGCTCATTAAGATTATAGAAAAATACAATTATGAGCATGAAGATTTTTTGTGACTACTATAGGACCATCTGTTGCATCACTAGACCATCAAGTGTATGAATCACGAACGTGAAACAACCAAGTTAAAGGGTAATAATGAGACCCTTTGATCGATCTGAGGCACTGAACAAGAATGGAAGCTGGAACCAAGATACATTGCCCTCTAGGCTATTCTTCTGGAATAAATGAGTTGATGTCAACAGAATAGGGCCTGCGATAGGTGAGGCAATGATGATCCTCAACGAAGGCACAAGGGAAGATAGTAATGTGATTGATGGACTGACACCATGGGTAATGGGTAAAGTGGTACTAAGGGATAAACAGACGACTTCCCTTGTTAGAGTATAAAGTGCGTGGTTGGCCTAGTAGCGATTGACTCAACTTCGAAGGAGATGGGAACAGTATGACTGGAGGCAAAAATGGGCAATACATTATGAATGGTATGAAAATATGGGTGGAATACCATGGCATGATAGAATGGGATGTGAAACAGACTCCATGGATGCAAGGGTGACTTATCACAGATGCTCTGAAAAAGGGTGACTCAATGACACTGCCACATAGAATAGGCTCGATGGGGACCATGAAAGCATGAGTAAATGGTGTTTACTCATGACAAAAATCGACACATGAGATGACAAGTGCCAAGGTAAGGTGGTCCCCAAATTACAAGAATTGCATATGAAGAAATTCGATTTTGAGAGGTGACAAAGTGACCCTTCTTGGAAAAATGACTTCCAGATGAAGTGTCAAACCATCACAAAATGAGGAAGGCCCATTATAGTACTCGATGAGAGATTTCCAATAGTGTTGATGGTTCATCAAATTGAGCTACGGTTTGGTCACAATGGGAGACAAAATAATTATGGATTTTTCTATGAAAGGACATTTTCCTTCCAATTTAAATTCATTTGCTAAGTGAGCTGTGGTGAATTTGGAGAGGAGGAAAAGGCCCTAAATCTTGTGGAGATCATAGCGAACAAACTGATCATTGGAATCAAGATCTACGACTTTTAGGCAAGTGGCCTTACTTGTCTAAAGATGGCCTTAATGCTTCTTGGAATGATGGTTCTTGGTGAGGAGTTAAGGGGAGAAAAAAAGGGAATGGACTACTTGAGGAGGTCTAGAATCATTCTCATCCACTAAGTCAAACATGGGGACTATGTGGACATAAAGTAGAATATTTGAAGACATGGTATCAAATGTCTATAATATGCGATGTGCATATGGCTTGCTGGAGAGGTCGGTAGGACAAATTATCCAAGGAATGGGAGGATAATTGACCATACCTAGATCTAGTGGAATCTAGGCCAAGACTTATGTTAACCAATTGAGAATATGGCCAGAGGAAAACCATCATGCCCCCAAGTATGGGATATTTCCTACAAACATATGTGATGGAGGGGACTAATCTAGTATGCAAAGGTGGGAATGATGCCCGCTAGCAGGAGGAGTTTGTGGAGCACCATTTTGTTCTGAGTGCTCAAAAAAGGGTTTCAAGCATATCAGCCCAACTTGGCATGATATCCTCCAAAGGATGTGTTAGCACTCAGAATGAACCTCAAGGCTGAGAAGAGGCAATTTTGAGGTAACCACAGACCAAGCTTTTGATCTGGAATCTAGCCTTGCCAAACCAGAGAGGGCTCCTTTTTTTCCAACTGAGGGTGGCTAAAATAGATGAATCTTAGGCTAGCTATGAAGTATGGGTATTTTATTGAAAGTTGAGGGTCGAAAACAGCAAGAGAAGGGACCATTGGGCTATGGAATCGAGGCTAGTTTCTGTCGGCAAACTTGGGGCAAAGTAAGTGCAATGTTCAACCATATAAAAGATGTAAATGAGAGAAGGAAAGAGGAGAAATCCCGCTACATTGTAGGCATCAATCAAGGGATGGATCTACAGTGGCAGCGTTAGAAGAAAAAGAAACACTGGGTTACTCAACAGAGCATCTAACAGAGGATGGATTCTGCAAAGATGACCACTACATTTAACAACAAAATCATTGCGAAAGGAGCATTGTGCGTGGATGGATTCCTAACACTTCCCTTAGATAATGTTGTAACAAGAATTAGTAGAAAAAACAAAGTATGTAAGTGAATTTATGAGAAAAAAAACACATGATGGACATTAAACACCGTGATGGATCCCAAATCTAAAAGACAGAAACTGCTCCATTAAAAATAATATTCAGAGAAAGCTTTACACAATCCAAAGAAGCTTTCCTCTGCTGAAAAATTTGAACCCCTTTACACTCTGAAATTCATAAAATATATATAATTAGCTCATCCCTGTACTAAGGGAGTTGATCTCAACCGTCTCCCTAAAGATAGAAACAATTACATTAAATTTGGACTGAATTTCTGACAATAGGGGTCAAAGATGAACTTGTATTTCTTGAACCATAACACTTGTTACAAAACAGAAAGAGGTGTTTGTAGATAAGGTCAGGTGCGAGAAAAACCTCTCTTAAATTTTGGAAATTCGTTTCCAGTTTCTCATAATATGTGCCACACAATAATATCTAAAATAGGAAATCATTAAATATTTAAATCTATAAAAGTAGGTTGTAAAGATCTAGTCAAATATTCCAATTCGCGACACTTGTGAATAAACTGAAAGAGGTTTTTGTTATGTGGCTCATGGTTGACAAAAACCTCCTTGGGTTTCTCAAAATTACTTTCCATCTATTGTAAAATGGTGCCGCCCTACAATGACTAAAATAGTAAAACAAATGCAAAATTTGTTTTGCTTTAATGTAGGCTTCAAATATCACTACATATCTCCTACATAGTAACACCTGTGCATAAACTGAAGGAGGTTTTTATTATTTGGTATGTGATTGAAAAAAATTGCTTTCACTTTTGTAAAATTCATGTCCATTACCTCAGAAACTGATTTTGTAGTAAATTTGTCCCTGTGTGCAACAAATGACCTCAAAACATGCATAACCAAGAATCAATCATTCATTTTGATCATATCTTCTGATCCAGGAACTAGTTTTGGGAGTATGATATACCATTGGAAATATTTTTCCGAGCTTCTTCTAATGAACATGATTATGACATGTTTTTCACTGAATATCATGTGCAAAACATCTCTGAAAACTGGAAATAGTAAGAGCCCATTTTGATCCCTGGTGACAGGTTGTGAAGATTGGAACTAACATTGGCCTTATTAGGGATGGTAACTCCTTTGAGGTGTCAAGAACACTGTATACCTAGTGCCTCATCCATTGGGAAATATGGTAACAAATAGATGCAAACCTGAAAAACTTATACCAACAAAAAAAAACACACATACTGTAACCTATACATTAGGAAACTAAAAAAAATGTCGAAAACTGAAACACTGCTTTGGGCAGCTTATTTATGTATAATCCTACCCTAATTTGTTGCAAATCACTAGATCAAGTGATGTTGTAATGCCAAATTAACCAATCAAGCAACTGTGACAACGATAATGTTAGGGAGTGTTTGAATCAGGACACTGTTGGAAATGCTAACAACCATACATGCACAAAATGAGTTTGGCTGTGTAAAAAGCAATCTGTTTTGTCATTCAAACTAAAAAATTACTCCATATATGAAACAATAGGATCATAGAAACCAGACCATGTGTGCTACCCTAACTCCTCGACATATACTTCCAGCTGCGAACTATCAATGCAAACATTTACAGGCAGCCCTATTGTTTCTTGTTTTGAAGGAGGGAGAGTTTCCAAGAACCTTTTGGGTTCTCGGAATTCATATGACTTAATTTGAACATCTATATACTCAATCTCCTTCTCAAATTTTTCAACCACTAACTCAAAGAAACCAGTTTTACTGTTAAGAGGAAACTTCGAAGATCTCAAGCATTGAAGCACAGTAATGAAAAATACCTCATCTATTTCAATATCCACTAACTGATCTCAAACTTCTTTGAAAACTTCACAAAACAGAGGGTTTGCCACATACCCTACCATATTATTTTAGTACATGAATGGATCAGCGAGCACTAGAATCTTTGGATTGCATTGGAGTCGCTAAGTGAATGTTTCAGCCTTCATATGTATCTAATCGCTATCCACCATCAGTAACCAAATATGCAAGTTGAACAATATTTCCCAGAGAATATCTGTCACCTTTTCCTTGGCAATGGTGCCAATATGTTAGCACTCAGAATGAACCTCAAGGCTGAGAAGAGGCAATTTTGAGGTAGCCACAGAACAAGCTTTTGATCTAACATCTAGCCATGCCAGACCAGAGAGGGCTCTCTCTTTTCCAATTGAGGGTGGCTGAAATAAATGAAACTTAGGCTAGCTATGAATTATTGGGTTTAATTGAAAGTTGAGGGTCAAAAATAGCAAGAGAATGAACCATTGGGCTATGGAATTGAGGCTAGTTTCTGCCGGCAAACTTGGGGCAAACTAAGTGCAATTTTTAGCCAGATAAAAGATGTAAATGAGAGAAGGAAAGAGGAGAAATCCCGCTGCACTGCAGGGATCAATCAAGGGATGGAACTACAGTGGAAACGTTAGAAGAAAAAGAAATTTCGGGTTACTCAATAGAGCATCTAACAGAGGATGGATTCTGCAAAGATAACCACTACATTTAACAACAAAATCATTGCGAAAGGAGCATCGCACGTGGATGGATTCCTTACACTTCCCTTAGATAATTTTGTAACAAGAATTAGCAAAAAAAACAAAGTATGTAAGTGAATTTACGAGAAAAACAAACACATGCTGGACATTAAACACTATGATGGATCCCAAATCTAAAAGACAGAAACTACTCCATTAAAAATAATATTCAGAGAAATCTTTACACAATCCAAAGAAGCTTTCCTCTGTTGAAAAATTTAAACCCCTTTGCACTCTGAAATTCAATATATACAATTATCTCATGCCTATACTAAGGGAGTTGAGTTCAACCATCTCCCTAAAGATAGAAATGGTTACATTAAATTTGGACCGAATTTCTGAAAATAGGGGTCAAAGGTGAACACGTATCTCTTGAACCATAACACCTATTAAAAAAATAAAAGAGGTTTTTGTGGAAAAGGTCCTTCTTGAGAAAAACCTCACTCAAATTTTTGAAATTCATTTCCAGTTCCTAGGAATATGTGCCACAAAATAATCTCTAAAACAGGGAATCATTAAATATTTAAATATGTAAAAATAGGTTGTAAAGATCTAGTCAAATATTCCAATTCACGACACCTGTGAATACAATGAAAGATATGTTTGTTATATGGCTCGTGTTTTACAAAAATGTCCTTGGATTTCTCAAGATTACTTTCCATATGCTGTAAAATGGCGCTGCATTACAATGACTAAAACAGTGAAACAAATGCAAAATTTGTTTTGTTTTAATGTAGGCTTCAAATATCATTGCATATCTCCAACATAGTAACACCTGTGCATAAATCGAAGGATTTTTTTGTTATTTGGTATGTGATTGACAAAAACCTCTTTTACTTTTGTAAAATTCATGTCCATTACTTCAGAAATGGATTTTTTAGTAAACTTGTCCCTGTGTGCAGCAAATGGCCTCAAAACATGCATAACCAAGAATCAATCATTCATTTTAATAATATCTTATGATACAGGAACCAGTTTTAGGAGTATGATATACTGTTGGAAATATTTTTCTGAGATGCTTCTGATGAACATGCTTATGACATGTTTTTCACTAAATATCATGTGCAAAACATATCTGAAAACCAAACATAGTAAGAGCCCATTTTGATCCCTAGTGACAGACTATGAAGACTGGAACTAACAGGATGATAAGGATATGTAGGGGCCTATGTGCCCCCCAGTATGCTATGGGGGTATTGGATGTATTTAGATTGGTGGACTCCAAATATGGAAGGAAGTATGCATGGTGGTGCATATCATCCCAAGGATAATCAGGGGTAGTCATGGCTTCCATGATGTCCTCATCAAAATGGAAGATGGGCAGATGAGAGGAAGAATGACTACATGATGCAGTGGTGATACCTAGTGCATCAACCTGAGAGATAAGGTTCACATACACATCATCTAAAATGGTAGAGGATGAGCTAGTAGATGGAGGATCTATGGATGTTGAGACTTGGGATTCTGTCGAAAGAGGTTCGATAGAAGTGCGCGTACAAACCTCAGAAAGGTTTTCTTGCAAGGAACTCAAGGATGACAATAGGTAAAGGATATATCCTGTGGGGTGCATCATCTCAACATCAGGGGTAGGGATGACGACAGTGGGACAAGAGTCCCATCGTTCTGGTTTAGTAGTGGTACCATAATCCATGGGTAGAGGAGTAGGTGTTCCACTATGAGTGGTCTTGTATTCATGAAGCGCCTCAAGGCAATCACGAAATTCATCAAGACGAGGGAAACAATGGGAGTAGTGACCATGATGATCACACAAGGCACAAGGGTGATTTGTGCATAATGTTATGAGTTTCTTGGGTGGACCTAGTAAGTTACATGGACTTCAGGGATATTTGACTCAGGGAATGCTTCATGAACCAAAGGTTTGATATGAGGAAGCTTAGGAAAATTATTGGTGGCGTTCCCAACAAATTTACACAAAGTGCACAAAGGTGATGACTTTGGGGCCTAGAGGAGCTTGGGGAGCCTTGTCCTTAGGTTCTTTCCTCTTAGCTTTTTCCCTCTATCAGGATGATTTCACAACAGGAGTGGGTTCCAGTTGAGGTTGTGATGGAACTAAAGCAATGGAAGGGGCTGTAGGGACTAGTTGAACCGATTGAAGCATGAGACGATTGATATAGAATATGTGTAACTACGGCCTAAGAGAATGTTATAATCTAATGGGGCATCAATAACCTCAATTTCGACATGAACAACCTTGCCCACAAGGGTCATTGGACAGTTGTGGTACATGCCAACAGGTTGGGAGGGGTGTCTGTCCCAAGTACGCAAAGTGATGGTGGAGGGGGACAACTCAAGTGACTTAAGTTGTTTCCAAATGGCAGTGAACATCACACAAGTGGATGTACCTTCATCAATAATGGATAAGAAGATGATGGCATTACGAACTCGAACTAGTATCTAGAAAGCAATAGATGAAGGTAATGGGGGATGTTCTGATGTATCAATAGGGAAGATAATCAAATGATCATCATAAGGATCTACTGCACCCAAGGAAGTTAGTAGATCTTTCTTTTGAGATGGGCACGATTGGAGTACTTCCAGCGTTGACATGGCAACAGGTGATTGCGTCAAGTCATTGACTATACTGTATGTATGGGAAGCTTGGTTGGAAGCTACATTATGGCATAATGGTCCCTTTGGGATCTTGGGAATGACCTCAACTTTAGGTTGAGGGATCTGTAGTGGACTATTTGGTGTCTTAAGAGGCTCAGTAGATGCTTTGGTTTTGGACTCATTGGTAGACGAAGTCGATGGCTTGTCATATTGACGCGACCCAGTTTTCAGATCAATATCAGAGGGGTTAACCTCTTCAGATTTCATCATAAGGATCTAGTAGTCATCAGGAACAGAAGGTTTGGGGGGATGGGCTTCTTGACCTAGTTAAGGTTGATAAACAACAAATCCTTGCTGAGGGAAAGGATTTGTAAGCACTTTTGGTTGAGATGATGCAAGATTCTGAGGCAATTGTTGACCTCTAGAATTTTCTTGAGCTTCCACAATTTGGTGCATTTGGGGTAAGAGAGGACACTCATGTGTATAATAGCCATGTACACCACAAATTTCACAAGGATGTTTAGTACAAATAGCCTTGTTCTGCTTGGGTTAACTGCCCTATTGCTAGTTGTTGGTGTTAGGCTGGTTCCCCTGGGGTTCACTAGTTTGGTTACCTTGATTACCTTGGTCACCCTTGTTACCTTTCCCCCCATTCTTTTTTATTTGAAATTTGGGGATTGGTCACACTCTGTTGTGTAAACACTTGAACCTAAGGGGCTGGTGGTTGTTGGGGTTGAGGATGCATGAGAGGCTGCAACGTTGGAGGGGTTGGAGCACTCGGTTGTGCATAAGAAGGAGAAACCATTTGGTAGACAAGTTGGGGTCTTGACAACATGTTGCTAGCAGGTGGGGCATGAGTGTTAGAGGCACTGGTGCCCCCCTACAAATAGCCATAATTTTGTTGAGTATATTGCGAAGGATGTGAAATGGTTCCAATGATACCATCGACAGTGTGAGATGCCCCAGGTGCATTGGCACTTCCAAGACGAGGGAGGTTTGGAATGAGAGTATAGACATAACTGGATTGCACATAAATTAGGTCATATCTTAGAGCGGTTTGGAGAGCTTCTTCCTTGGTCTGAGGAAAATCGGATGTGACATATTTTCCAATGGGTGCTAAAAAGATCCTAAGAAACCAATCTAGATAGACATGGTCTTCGAAAGGGGGGCATGGCATGTGCTCCTCCTTCGATGCCACTCTTAAACATGGTCGGAAAGGCGAGTGGCATAGGACTGGTGGAATGAGGTCAATAGCTCCGTACCAGTGTCATACCGGAGAGGTAACTGGAAATATGAAAGGAATGCTTTAGCAAGCATCGCAAAAATGGAATGAGATGCAACATGATGGTCTACATACCATTTTGCAACGTCTCTAGTGAGCATGCATTGGAATAGCCAAAGAAGAATGGAATAATCGGTAATGGAGTTGGACGAAAATCACATGTGGAAGGATTGGACATGGTTGTTAGGATCCTCTCTAGAATTACCCTTAAACTTTGGGATGTCTGAGGGGAGCTTTGTCGACATAGAAGGACAACCAACATCTTGGTGTATGGGGTCATTTATCAACTGGATAAAATACGATAGACTTAACCCAGCCATAAAAGGGAGCATGGGGGCTACCTGAGACTATTCCACTTAATGTTACTACTGGGATAGAACTAGAGCCAACAACAGGTTTGGTTCCTGCACTAGTTGTGGGTCCAAACATGGTGATGATGTGTGGTGAAGGAGGCTCGAAATCATATGAACATAGAGAAGAGTCAGTATGGGGACTTGGAGGGCTATAAACTAGAACCCGACGGGGAGGAATAATATGCCAAAGCAGAAACTGGGGCTGAAGGCCTAATAGTCTCCTTGACAAACACCTTGGTGGCACAATGGTGGTAAGGCACACGTGACACGAAATGGTGAAGGTAGATCAACAATATGCCTTTGTCTCGATGAGGTGAGATAAATTTATTATTTTAAGTCTTGGCTTGGTGGTGTAAACCAAGTGCCCTTTTCTTAAGGTGTGCTTGTGTGTGCAAGTGCATTTATTATTTAAACCTAGATCGTGTTTGTAAAAAAATAAAAAATCTTGTTGAAAATAAACTGCAATTAACAACATAATATGAATAGCAAAAAAATTAACTAAACCCCACCCAAACTGGGTGTGCAACACTGTTATGGTTGGTGGGGAAATTGACTGAAAAAACACTAAAAAGGTTAAGAGATCTAAGTGTCGGCGTGACTGGGATCAAATGACACTAGGCTGCTAGAAATTTGTGTAGCTACAACACAAAACCAGTGAGGAAGATTGCTACAAAATGATAGGGAGATGGGTGAAACACCTAGGGCAACCGATGGGACCCTAAGGCAAATGACCAAACAAGGTTTAATAAGAAACTATGGATGGTGACAACCTATCTCTATAGATCTGAAATAGAAGGGTAAAAATCCGGAAAATATGGCTAAAAGTGTTGTAGAAACTCGAACTACTCACTCAGCAAAACTCCTCCTATAAAGGTGGAAGTGTACTAGAAGCCCTAGGGGGCTAAACGCCACTTCGATGAGTAAATAAGAGTAGATCAAGGCATAACCAGGATGAGACAGAGGTCAAACAACCCAACAGACAACTCTCGACAAAACCCAGAAATAGATCTAATAAAAAACCGAAAACCATAAAATCGCAGGTATTGACTTGTTTTCAAGTGAGATCACACTTTTTGGGCTGAAAGGTGCGCTCTGAACTCTAGATCACACTTTTTAGGCTAAAAAGTGTGATTTCTACTTCTTTATTCTTAGTCAGCAAATCCTGGAAAAAAATTGTTGTCTCTATTGCAGATGGTTCCTGTGACCTGTGGAAAAGCACAAAAAACTTGCGGAAGTCAGAAATTTAACAGATCTAGAGTTAAAAAGCTAGGAAACATTAAGATACTGAAAAAATAAGAAACACAAAGCTGAAAACCGAAGGTCACCTAGGTTTCTAGATCTGAAGTATAAAACCAACGGAGTCGCCAATTTTGTTGTAGTCTTTTATTCTCAAAGATGTATGAAAAGAACCCACTTAAGATTGTGGATGACAAAAAATCTCAACAATATAAATCGCTACTAAACATTGTAGATCTACAACAACTGATAGAAACAAAACCTACCAAGATTCTGATCTATGCCATAATCATAGTTAAACAACAAAAAGAAATAGTAATAACTTCAATCATCCAATGAAAACAAGATATACAAAGAATAGTTTAATTATAACACCTGTGAAGGGAACAAATAAATGTTACTAGTCCCCCTATAAGGGATAGGTTCTTGGCTATCCTCAAATGTCTTCATCTTGTGTAGGGTCTCTCTCCTCTTTAATGTGTAAACCCAACAAATAAAATGTTTGAGCTCAATGGGAACTCAAAATGAAAGAAAAGTGGTGTGCAACAATGAAAATAATTAGAGTTACAACTATAAGTGCAATAATGAAACTAATCAAAAGTGAATAATGAATGAAAAACCCTTCTATTTATAACAAAATATTGAGTTATCCTCGAATAATGAGCAATAACAAATATTATTAACCCCATTCCTGGAATAACCACTTGGAATATTTTATTATATTTACTTAGGATGAAAAAAGTATTTAAAATTTTATTTAGAAATAATAAATAAATAAATGATTTATTTATTATCTCAAGAAATTAGTTAAGGAATAATAAACAAATAATGATTTATTAAATTATTCCTAATGGATTTAGTCAAATTTTACAAAGAATAATAATTAATTTGTGATTAATTAATTATTCTTAGAGAAAAACAAGATAATTAATGATTTATGTGTTTTTTTTTCATAATTGGGTCAAATATGACAGGGAATAATAATTGAACAATGTTTTAATTAATTATTCCTAGAAGAAACCCCCGATTGGGGTGTGGCAGGTGTTATCACTCAGGTTGTCCCTAAGCTCCCGTAGGGATACGGCCGAGGTAACCACAAACCAATCTTTGGATTGCAGGTTCTAGCCCACCTGTAATCAGAGAGGGATCTCTCTTTATGATTTAACTATGTTGATGGTGATTTTAGGCTAGTTATTGAGTTCAAAGGTTTTACTTTGAGTTTGGATGGAGTTTCAGATGGAAGGAAAATATTTTCAAGTGGAGAGGCAAAGCATGGAGCAGAAAATTTCAAACCATTGGGCGTGGAGTCCAGGAGTTAAGCTGTTGGTGTGTTTTCTTGGTCACAAGATAAATGTGAAGCAAGGTAGCTGTATATAACACAATCTTCGGGCCTAAAGAGATGAAATGGAAGTTGAGGGATGAGAGGCAAAAAGAATCTCTCAACATCTTCAAAGAGGAAAAACGAATGAACTGTATCCATGAGCAGTTAAGAATTCATGGATAACTATCACACATGATGAATTAGGGCAAATATGAGCCAGATGGGATCCATACCTATGCCTAAAACATATGAAAACATGGAGAAACAACGGAAATCAAGCATAGAGTGTATTTAAACAAATTCTAAGCTAATCTTTCTTTCCGCTGTTCAAGAGCGTAATTGATGAGTGAAAACAGAGATAAGAAGTACTTATTGAGCTATGCGACAGCACAAGAATTTCACAGTTAATCTTCAACCATTCAAACACAACAACATTTCATCCTCCATACTCCTGAGCAATCTTTGATTATAGAAAATTTCCGAGCATACAGTGCGAGTCTCCCTCAAAGTCTATCAACCCAAAATTATAAAAAAAAAACAACCCTTAATACATCTGCCTTAGCAGCATATATAGAAGTTATTTACAAAAATATCCCATTGGGAAAATATCTGGACATAATTGTGTCCAACTACCCTGACATGCTTAATAACTATTCATGAAGAAAAATTTGCATAATAATAACTGAGAAAGTAAATGCGTTCAATTAGCTGCTCTAGGTGTCCTGATTGTCGTTGACTATTGGACTGAGAAAGTCGGTCGATGAGTGCCATTTTCATGAGCTGTTCTGGGTGCTCTGTCACCTGCCACCTGTTCATTTTTCCAAATGCTTCTCTGCGCCAATTCCATTTGTTGTTTTCTTTGGACTTTCCTGATAGAAAAAATGGTGCAATGCAATTTTCTTGTAGAAGCAAAATATGTAGAAAATAAAATTACTGTAGGATGTGGAGTAGACTTTTCCACCAATCTTCTGGCGGTAAATGATGTTTCCTTAGTTTGAATAGAGTCTTGTCAGCTTCTGTATATGTATAATAATTGGGCCAGACTGGAAAGAGATGCTTGATTTCATGCTCAATGTAAAATAGATCCTCTAGTTTATTGTATAAACTCTGCCCTGTGAGAGGAGTTGTTTCTTCTGTGTTGCTCGATGATGCAATGATCTGAATCTGTACATATGTATGTAACCTATATGCATACTGCTCCTGCTTTAATAATTTTCCCGTGCTAGTAACTAGGCTGGGTAAACCTCTGCTTTGTAAATATGCCATCCTTTGTCTGAAGGCCTGTACCTCTGTTTGCATTTCTTGGCACTTTCTTTCTATTGTCTGGACAAAGCTCCTCATGGTGAGTACCTTTTTAACTCTCACAATGGTTTCTGTTCTGTTCTGAATGTTCAGTGCTGTCAGGTGGTCACTAGTACGAGTGTTTAGAAAGTGAATCGATTTATTGGCTAGCTCAGGCTTGTTTGCCAATAATGCCCTGGCCTTTTGAGTTTCATACTGAGCTATTGCCATCAAATCTATTTGATCAAAAACAGTTTGAATTCCTATCCATTGCTCAACGAGAGCCTTGCCAATATTATCCCATAAAATTGTTTTAATTTGAGCCAGGGTCGCATGGAGAGTGAGGTCTTTCTCCAAGGCCTTTATTTTATTTTCTAGAGCCTTTATTTCCCTAGTCTTCTCAGTGACTGTGATTTTTGATTTATCATAGCTAGCTTCAATTCTGGCTAGCTTTTCTTTAGTTTCCCTCATTTCTGTCATTTGAACTTTGAGGGCCTTAATCTCTTTTAACATGGCTTCCATGCCCAAATTGGCCTCTTGTGCGGTCACTGCTGTAGTTTCTGTGGCTGAAACCTGTGTAGTTGAAGTTGAAGCTGGTGGAGGCACTGTTGTAGTACCTGCTGGAGGGGGAGCCGAGATTATTGGAGTTAATGGAGGAGGCCTTAAAGACAAGTCAGGTTGCTTCCCTTGCAAAGCTTCTTCCAGTGCTTTCTCAGTGTCTAGTATTCTCTGATTCATTCTCATAAGTAAAGTGTATACGTCCTCCATCTCTTTCTGCTGTGCTACTTCTACTGTCTGAGGATGAAGAGTTGGTGGTAACTTCATTTGTTTTCTGAGGGCTGCTAGGTCCTCTTCCTTTTTCTTGATCAAGGCTTGTGTTCCCTTGGGATCTTTGGGGTCATGTCCCATCTCTATTATGATTTCCTCGAGGGATTTTATCCTGTTATCTTTGGCCAATGATGAGGCCTTCTCCAACTCTAACTGGGCAGAGGTATTATACAAGGAGTTCTGTAATCTATGAGCTAGCAGAGCTTTATCTGCCAGAGTTGAGTACACCATTTCCCCTCTCTACTTATGTAGCTCAATCTGGTCTATAGGGTGTATGTCCTTAGAAAGGACTTCCAGATTATTTCTGATATAATCTATAGCTGATTGTGGTTGCTGCACGGTAGGTCTGAAATGACTTAAAGTTATTTTTCCTGCTTCCATGTCATAGGCTGCCATCAGCCTCTGTTGATTTGCAGGGGCCATTTTCAACAGTTGATTATAAAGCTGGAACCTTATCGGTTCGTTCCTAGCTTTGATTTCAGTAAAGGCCCTTTTGATGTCTGCACCCCTTTCTGTTTGCTTTTTGGAGGACGAAACCTCCCCACCTGGTTGTCTATCACACTCCTGCTGGAAGGAGCTGGCCGATGTCTCCAAAATAGGAGGGATTTACTGTCGTGAAGTTCCCTCCCCTCCTAAGTTTCCAAGCGTTTCCTCTGAGATTTCTTCTTCAACATAGGGATTTAATCTCTGCCTTTTCTCTCCCTGCTTCTCGGTTGGTGTACCTGTGGCTGCACTCTCTGCTTGGTCCCTCTTTTTACCTCTTTCCTCCTGTTGAGGAGTTGGTAGCACAGGAATTTCAGGTGCTTTTGCATGTGTTGAGGGACTTTGTTCTAGGTTTCTTTCCTGATTTAGAGGAGGCTGCTCCTCCATTGTACTCTATCCTTCTGAATGCTCTATTTCCTTGTCCTTTCCTTCTCCCAATATGGCTCCCCCGGCTGGTTGTGGTGAAGTAGCAGTTGATGTGCTCGCTCCCACTGGCTGTGGCTGTACGGGGCAGACCTGTGGAACACATTCCAGGTCAATTCTTTTTTCAGCTTCTTTCATGTCTTTCTCCAATTTTTCTTCTTCAAAATTTTTCTCATCAACTAAAGAACCTTCTACCCATTCAGGTGAATTTGCATATTGCTCTATGTGAAGGATTGGCTTGTGCACATAGCCTGAGAGCTTATTTTTGATCCTCCTAAAGCTTATGAAGTGTTCGGGGTCATATGGTGACCAGTAGAAGCTTTGTTTTAACAACATCTCTTCTCTCAACATTTTATCTGCATCCTTCCAGGCTTCTTCCCTTTTGTTGAAAACAAAGGGACATAGTTGAGTTCTGATTTTCAACTGTGCTTTCTTATTTTTGCCATGGAAGTGAACTAAGTCTGCATGACTGAACTGTCTGAAATATTCTAAAGCAAAAAGCCTCATGGGAACGTGTCTTGGCAGCCTGTAGGGAGGTAATTCACTCCCATAAATTCTGACAACTGTATGGTTTTGGTAAAAGTACCAATCACCAATGCTGTACTCTTTGGAAAGATGCAAAATCCTTTGCATTTCGGCAGTAAGTCTGGGAGGGGGGGTCTCCAATAACAAGCAAGTAGCTGGGTATATGAAGAGGTCAATGAACTCACAATATGTATAGGGAGAACGTTGGGCCATATGAAAGATTGAAGTCGAGAAGACTACAGATCTCCTCTCTCTCTTTGAATCAAATTTCCTGAGAGGGATTTTGAAACTATCAGGGTGATAAAAAAGCAGTAGGTGATAGATGTAAGAAGTGTATTTGAAGACCCTTTCCCTGTCCATCATCATGAATTGCTCGTGCATTTTGCTGGCTATGAATGTGGCATAGTCATACATGACGACAGGGGGTTGCCCTGGAGTAAATATGGCTAATAAATTGAACACTGTCTCATCTATGAACTCCCCTGTCTTACATCCTAAGATGTAAGAAATCATATCCACCATGAGCCTGCCTATCTCATTGAATGAAGCCTGATGATACGATGGAGGATGGTCATTCTGATATCTCGGTATCATGAACAGCTGATTAACTCTTAGAATCTCTACTTTGGAGAGCCTTAGAACACTGTCAATCAGATTTTTTAGGGTGAGAGGAACCAAGGACTGAGGAGGCTCTTAATTCAGCATTTGATTGATGGATTGAGGAGTGATATGGAACAATACTGACCCATCTGGGCTGAGGATTGCCCTCAAAGTAGGCTCATAATGAGAATGACAGAGACAAATAAAATTAGGCAACACATTGACTTCTGGGAGATAATAGATAGGCATACTGGATTGCCAAATTCCCAGGGGATCAGCATTATTTTTATAATTGTTCTTGAATTGGCAAACAGTTAAGAGGTGGGATTCAAGCCCCCTCATATCCTCAATCTGGAAATCCCTGTCAGCCAGAGGTATCCAGTTTAAATTCATGTGTGGGGCATTCAAAGGAGCAATATTCAGGGCAACTGGGACCTCCATGTATTGTATTGTTTTGATGGAATGGAATAGAGTAGAGATAACAACTAGAGGTGGGAATTGAGGTTCTTCGAATAGTACAATAAGCCGAGCTAGTAATTGGCCTTCGGATTGGCCACACAACACAGAATTTATGGGACGCAGAAAAGTGACAGTACTTCCAGCTAGGTGCTTTAATGAGGACAGGTCAAAAGTAGAGACTCAGTGGGCAGTGAATGTAATGCGGATGGGAGGAGCACTGAATTTCGCCTAGGAAGCCCCAGTTCGCGGATAGGAGAAGAAACTCTGGCTTTTTCTTCTAGGAATAGAGGCTAAACCAGCGAAGCGTAATATAGTTGGGCTGCCCAGCTAAATAACACAGATTTCAGTACTTCATGGGCGACCATGAATAAACAGAGGGGAGGACTAATCCTTTCACCGGAGATATTTGGCTTAGGGTTTCAATCTGTGGAGAATGACCAGCTCACGTGATAGGTGCAGTGTAATGGGTGGCTGGCAGGAATAGTTTTACGAGCTAAAAACCAGCTTTATTTCGAATTTGGAGCAGAGAAACATTAAAACAAGGTTTTAGGTAAATGATGGGTAAATACCTGTTATGAGGGCACGAGAGGCACTCGACAGGATGAATTGAGCGGTCGAGACGAACTGTGGAGCCAAATTTGCAGGTTGGCTGGCCGCTGAAGTCTTGGGAGTGTAAAAACTGCATGCATGTTGTGTTGGTGGTAAAAAACAGAAATGCCCTAAAATAGTCGTTTTTACGACTTTTAACTCACTTTCGAGAATTTTGGCGCTTTTGGGACTTTTTGGCATTTTCTGAGGATGACGTTATCATGACGTAATTTTGTCGGGTAGCGGGTACGGAAAATGACGTGGCAGTGGACACCATCGCAGATTGATGACATCAGCAGATGTCTTAGCAGTACGGCGGGGTGACATGGCAATGACACATGGGCGGAAGGGAAAGCGGTTCTAAACTGCATCGGACCGCCTTGGGTATGGAGGCGGTATTCGTCAGGGGCAGCCTGATGCAATCGGAAGACGCCACGTGTCCCGGTGTACGACGGTGAAACCGTCGGACATCAGGCGCTAAAGGATTGTCGTGAGGGAGAGCCCGACATGCACGAGGGCCGTCGGATCTGGAAAAGCAGATCCAATGGCAGGCGGGAGGAGGAAAAGCTCGGAGTTTAAAGCAAATGAGCGCGCTTTAATCCATGAAATAATCGCGACCGTGGGTGGTTTTAAGCTTAGGTTTAAGGTTTTAATGAAATGTTCGGGTTTCGGTTATTTATCAATCGAATATTTATAAAACCCAAAAAGGGAGCGGAGAAGGGTTAGAAGGTTATTTATTCGACCAAAAGTCAAACAAATCTCGGGTTGACATGGAGGGATTAACAGTGGGCCCCAGATAGACCTACTGTTTTCCCGACTTTGGTTTATTTGGCTATAATTGCCAAGGGGTGGGATATTTAGTATTTATAGGGTGTTCTATATAGTCTCCTTTAGAGTAGGGGTAGGGAACATGGTTGTAGGGGGCTATATAATAGAAATTAGATGTTAATATGAATTGTGAGAGATGACAAGGGATCTGGGGATGCTGAGTTTATAAATTAGAACCTCAAGCATAGGGAAATGAATGGATTAGATAGAGATTAATATTTACACAAGAAATGTGGCTTATTTTCACCAAGTCAACTCAATTGTCAGCTTGTTTTAAGTGAGGAATGAAGTGAAACTAGATTACTTGAGCAGATCTCAAGATTCTTAGAGGAATGTTAGTTAGATGATTTCATGGGGGAAAAGGAAAAGGAAGTTAGTCATGTTTCTTCATTGTACTGCCAGCCAACTGCCAAGGTGCCAACTTATACGTGCTATAGGTCCTTCTTTTGATAAACCAAATGGTAATACCATTTTTACTTCTGCATCCTCATACTACCTACCCAGCCTGACCATCCTAACATTTTCCTTCACTTGAATTTGAGTGCACTAGAATTAGAAAACCCTCAATGTGCTCTTTTTCTTTTGAATACCCTCCTGTATAGATCTACTCTTATTTCTTCCAAGGGCCCAGATTAAGCAATTGGGCTCCTTTGATTCTCTATCTATCAAAACCTACCAAGATTAAACCATTTGGACCTCCCCTTGGATGAACTCTACAAAAATTGAGAGATTCTTCAAAAATTGGAATGCAGCAGATGAACTTTGAGTGGTTTTCTCTCATGACCTGCTTCTTCAGTGTCTCTCAGCAAATATGGAGCATTGCAGTATGCAAAGTATGACATATTTGGCTTGTAAAAATGTCAATCATAAAATATGGGTAACCTGCTATAGCAGGAGGCTAACAGTGGCTCAACTTGGGGATGGTTTTTCCTTGTGAAAAGCCAAGAACAGCAGGTCAGACTGCCTTGATGCTCTATTGTTGTTGCACTCTGAATCCACCTTTGATGGCCTATTTTATTTATGAACATGACAGCAGACTTGAGGAGCTTAGGGCCTTCTCTTCGGGCTTCAACTGTGGCCAGGCTGCTATCCAAACAAAGAATTGAAATCCTACCACCCTATACTAATCTGTGTTTCTTTAGCTGATCAGGTGAAGTGAAACAACCAATGCAGCCATTTAAGCAACTGTAGAGGAAACTAAAGTGATTGACTTATTGTCCATGTAGCCAAAAGCATTCTCAGATCATGTATTTCTATAACCAATTTATAGGCATACAAACACCACTGCTCATGTATCTGGTGCTCACTGAGATAGTATGTTAAAGATTTTGAGTTGAGGAGAAACTCCAAGTAATCGGCTATAGGATCAATAAGCACATCATGTAGGACCTCTTTTTCTAAGCCTCCTTGATCTGTTGGAACAACTATATCTTTGATAACAAACCCTGTCGCTACTTCTTCAGTCTCTAGGTTTACAACAGGATCCTGTCCTATCTATAAATCAGATGGTAGCCTTACTTCTTCGTAGCTTAGGGAAGGAAGGTTTTGAAAAAAAAATTAGGATCATGAAAATTATATGACAGGATTTGAGATTGTAATAACTCAATTTCTTTCTCATATCTTTCAATCACTAAATCCAGAAAGAGAGTATGCCGACTTCCTTTTGTTTTTGACAGTACTGACCTTAGAAAATCTTCATTAAGCTCAAACTCTAACAAACCTTTCCTGAATCCATTTAATGCTTCATGAAATGAAAGATTTTCTACAGGTTGGGACACCATGTTTGATTGCTTTTAGCAATTTGGAGCCTGGATTATTTGAACTTTGGAACTATTTCCTTCCTTCAGTGAAATATTTAATTGAAACTTTAAGTGGAGTCGCCACGTGGATGCATTAATTTTGAAGGGCCTCTATCCACCGTTGAGGTTTAAAAATAATTTGGAAATTTGTAAAGAGCCACTTTTCTGAGATGATCTCTATACTGCTTTTGTTGGGAATGTTAATTTTGTCTCAGTGGAGCTTTCCAACTTGATTTGTGAAACTATTTGAGGAGTTCGAGTTCCCCAGTGGAGTCGCCATTATGTTATCACTCAGTTTGTCCCTAAGCTCCTGTAGGGATACGGCTGAGGTAACCACAAACCAATCTTTGGATTGTAGGTTCTAGCCCACCTGCAATCAGAGAGGGCTCTCTCTTTATGATTTAACTATGTTGATGGTGATTTTAGGCTAGTTATTGAGTTCAAAGGTTTTACTTTGAGTTTGGATGGAGTTTCACACGGAGGGAAAATATTTTCAAGTGGAGAGGCAAAGCATGGAGTAGAAAATTTTAAACCATTGGGCATGGAGTCCAGGAGTTAAGATGCTGGTGTGTTTTCTTGGTCACAAGATAAATGTGAAGCAAGGTAGCTGTATATAACACAATCTTCAGGCCTAAAGAGATGAAATGGAAGCTGAGGGATGAGAGGCAAAAAGAATCTCTCAACATATTCAAAGAGGGAAAACGAATGAACTGTATCCATGAGCAGTTAAGAATTCATGGATAACTGTCACACATGATGAATTAGGGCAAATATGAGCCAGATGGAATCCATACTTATGCCTAACAGATGAAAACATGGAGAAACAACGGAAATCAAGCATAGAGTGTATTTAAACAAATTCTAAGCTAATATTTCTTTCCGCTCTTTAAGAGCGTAATTGATGAGTGAAAATAGAGATAAGAAGTACTTATTGAGTTATGCGACAGCACAAGAATTTCACAGTTAATATTCAACCATTCAAACACAACAACATTTCATCCTCCATACTCCTGAGCAATCTTTGATTATAGAAAATTTCCGAGAATACAGTGCGAATCTCCCTCAAAGTCTATCAACCCAAAATTATAAAAAACAACCAACCCTTAATACATCTGCCTTAGTAGCATATATAGAATTTATTTGCAAAAATATCCCATTGGGAAAATATCTGGAAATAACTATGTCCAGCTACCCTGACATGCTTAATAACTATTCATGAAGAAAAATTTGCATAATAATAACTGAGAAAGTAAATGCGTTCAATTAGCCGCTGTAGGTGTCCTGATTGTCGTTAACTCTTGAACTGAGAAAGTCGGTTGATGAGCGCCATTTTGATGAGCTATTCTGGGTGCTCTGCCACCTGCCACCCGTTCATTTTTCCAAAAGCTTCTCTGCGCCAATTCCATTTGTTGTTTGCTTTGGACTTTCCTGATAGCAAAAATGGTGCAATGCAATTTTCTTGTAGAAGCAAAATATGTAGAAAATCAAATTACTGTAGGATGTGGAGCAGACTTTGCCACCAATCTTTTGGCGGTAAATGATGTTTCCTTAGTTTGAATAGAGTCTTGTTAGCTTCTGCATATGTATAATAATTGGGCCAGACTGGAAAGAGATGCTTGATTTCATGCTCAATGTAAAATAGATCCTCTAGTTTATTGTATAAACTCTGCCCTGTGAGAGGAGTTGTTTCTTCTGTGTTGCTCGATGATGCAGTGATCTGATTCTGTACATATGTATGTAACCTATATGCATACTGCTCCTACTTTAATAATTTTCCCGTGCTAGTAACTAGGCTGGGTAAACCTTTGCTTTGTAAATCTGCCATCCTTTGTCTGAAGGCCTGTACCTCTGTTTGCATTTCTTGGCACTTTCTTTCTATTGTCTGGACAAAGTTCCTCATGGTCAGTACCTTTTTAACTCTCACAATGGTTTCTGTTCTGTTCTGAATGTTCAGTGCCGTCAGCTGGTCACCAGTACGAGTGTTTAGAAAGTGAATCAATTTATTGGCTAGCTCAGGCTTGTCTACCAATAATGCCCTGGCCTTTTGAGTTTCATACTGAGCTATTGCCATCAAATCTATTTGATCAAAAACAGTTTGAATTCCTGTCCATTTCTCAATGAGAGCCTTGCCAATATTATCCCATAAAATTGTTTTAATTTGAGCCAGGGTCGCATGGAGAGTGAGGTCTTTCTCCAAGGCCTTTATTTTATTTTCTAGAGCCTTTATTTCCCTGGTCTTCTCAGCGACTGTTATTTTTGATTTATCATAGCTAGCTTCAATTCTGGATAGATTTTCTTTGGTTTCCCTCATTTCTGTCATTTGAACTTCGAGGGCATTAATCTCTTTTAACATGGCTTCCATGCCCAAATTGGCCTCTTGTGCGTTCGCTGCTGTAGTTGTTGTGGCTGAAACCTGTGTAGCTGAAGTTGAAGCTGGTGGAGGCGCTGTTGTAGTACCTACTGGAGGGGGAGCCGAGATTATTGGAGTTAATGGAGGAGGCCTTAAAGACAAGTCAGGTTGCTTCCCTTGTAAAGCTTCTTCCAGTGCTTTCTCAGTGTCCAATATTCTCTGATTCATTCTCATAAGTAAAGTGTATACGTCCTCCATCTCTTTCTGCTGTGCTACTTCTACTGTCCAAGGATGAAGAGTTGGTGGTAACTTCATTTGTTTTCTGAGGGCTGCTAGGTCCTCTTCCTTTTTCTTGATCAAGGCTTGTGTTCCCTTGGGATCTTTGGGGCCATGTCCCATCTCTATTATGATTTCCTCGAGGGATTTTATCCTGTTATCTTTGGTTAATGATGAGGCCTTCTCCAACTCTAACTGGGCAGAGGCATTATACAAGGAGTTCTGTAATCTATGAGCTAGCAGAGCTTTATCTGCCAGAGTTGAGTACACCATTTCCCCTCTCTGCTTATGTAGCTTAATCTGGTCTATAGGGTGTATGTCTTTAGAAAGGACTTCCAGATTATTTCTGATATAATCTGCAGCTGATTGTGGTTGCTGCACGGTAGTTCTGAAATGACTTAAAGTTATTTTTCCGGCTTCCATGTCATAGGCTACCATCAGCCTCTGTTGATTTGTAGGGGCCATTTTCAACAGTTGATTATAAAGCTGGAACCTTATCGATTCGTTCCTAGCTTTGATTTCAGTCAATGCCCTTTTGATGTCTGCATCCCTTTTTGTTTGCTTTTTGGAGGATAAAACCTCTGCACCTGGTTGTCTATCACGCTCCTGCTGGAAGGAGCTGGCTGATGTCTCCAAAATAGGAGGGATTTGCTGTCCTGAAGTTCCCTCCCCTCCTAAGTTTCCAAGCATTTCCTCTGAGATTTCTTCTTTAGCATAGGGATTTAACCTCTGCCTTTTCTCTCCCTGCTGCTCGGTTGGTGTACCTATGGCTGCACTCTCTGCTTGGTCCCTCTTTTTACCTCTTTCCTTCTGTTGAGGAGTTGGTAGCACATGAATTTCAGGTGCTTTTGCATGTGTTGAGGGACTTTGTTTTGGGTTTCTTTCCTTATTTAGAGGAGGCTTCTCCTCCATTGTACTCTGTCCTTCTGAATGCTCTATTTCTTTGTCCTTTCCTACTCCCAATATGGCTCCCCCGACTGGCTGTGGTGAAGCAGTAGCTGATGTGCTCGCTCCCACTGGTTTTGGTTGTACGGGGCGGACCTGTGGAACACATTCCAGGTCAATTATTTTTTCAGCTTCTTTCATGTCTTTCTCCAATTTTTCTTCTTCAGAATTTTGCTCATTAACTAAAGAACCTTCTACCCATTCGGGTGAATTTGCATATTTCTCTATGTGAGGGATTGGCTTGTGCACATAGCCTGAGAGCTTATTTTTTATCCTCCTAAATCTTATGAAGTGTTCAGGGTCATATGGTGACCAGTAGAAGCTTTGTTTTAACAACATCTCTTCTCTCAAAATTTTATCTGCATCCTTCTATGCTTCTTCCCTTTTGTTAAAAACAAAGGGACCTAGTTGAGTTCTGATTTTCAACTGTGCTTTCTTATTTTTGCCATGGAAGTTAATTAAGTCTGCATGACTGAACTGTCTGAAATATTCTAAAGCAAAAAGCCTCATGTGAACGTATCTTGGAAGCCTATAGGGAGGTAACTCACTCCCATAAATTCTGATAACTGTATGGTTTTGGTAAAAGTACCAATCACCAATGTTGTACTCTTTGGAAAGATGCAAAATCCTTTGCATTTCGGCAGTAAGTCTGGGAGGAGGGGTCTCCAATAACAAGCAAGTAGCTGGGTATATGAAGAGGTCAATGAAATCACAATATGTATAGGGAGAACATTGGGCCATATGAAAGATTGAAGTCCAAAAGACTACAGATCTCCTCTCTCTCTTTGAATCAAATTTCCTGAGAGGGATTTTGAAACTATCAGGGTGATAAAAAAGCAGTAGGTGATAGATGTAAGAAGTGTATTTGAAGACCCTTTCCCTATCCATCATCATGAATTGCTCGTGCATTTTGTTGGCTATGAATGTGGCATAGTCATACATGATGGCAGGGGGCTTCCCTGGAGTAAATATGGCTAATAATTGGAACACTGTCTCATCTATGAACTCCCCTGTCTTACATCCTAAGATGTAAGAAATCATATCCACCATGAGCCTGCCTATCTCATTGAATGAAGCCTGATGATATGGTGGAGGATGTTCATTCTGATATCTCGGTATCATGAACAACTGATTAACTCTTAGAATCTCTGCTTTGGAGAGCCTTGGACCACTGTCAATCAAATTTTTAAGGGTAAGAGGAACCAAGGACTGAGGAGGCTCATAATTCAGCATTTGATTGATGGATTGAGGAGTGATATGGAACAATAGTGACCCATCTGGGCTGAGGATTACCCTTAAAGCAGGCTCATAACGAGAATGACAGAGATGAATAAAATTAGGCAGCACATTGACTTCTGGGAGATAATAGATAGGTATACTGGATTGCCAAATTCCCAGGGGATCAGCATTATTTTTATAATTTTTCTTGAATTAGCAAAAGGTTAAGAGGTGGGATTCAAGCCCCCTCATATCCTCAATTTGGAAATCCCTATCAACCAGAGGTATCCAGTCTAAATTCATGTGTGGGGCATTCAAAGGAGCAATATTCAGGGCAACCGGGACCTCCATGTCTTGTATTGTTTTGATGGAATGGAATAGAATAGAGATAACAACTGGAGGTGGGAATTGAGGTTCTGCGAATAGTACAATAAGCCGAGCTAGTAATTGGCCTTCGAATTGGCCACACAACACAGAATTTATGGGATGCAGAAAAGTGACAGTACTTCCAGCTAGGTGCTTTAACCAGGACAAGTCAAAAGTAGAGACTCAGTGGGCAGTGAACGTAATGCGGATGGGAGGAGCACTGAATTTCGCTTGGGAAGCCCCAGTTCGTGGATATGAGAAGAAACTCTGGCTTTTTCTTTTAGGAACAGAGGCTAAACCAGCGAAGCGTAATATAGTTGGGTCGCCCAGTTGAATAACACAGATTTCAGTACTTCGTGGGCGACCATGAATAAACAGAGGGGAGGACTAATCCTTTCACCGGAGATATTTGGCTCAGGGTTTCAATCTGTGGAGAATGACCAGCTCACGCGATAGGTGCAGAGTAATGGGTAGCTAGCGGGAATAGTTTTACGAGCTAAAAACCAGCTTTATTTGGAATTTGGAGCAGAGAAACATTAAAACAGGGTTTTAGGTAAATGATGGGGAAATACCTATTATGAGGGCGCAAGAGGCACTTGACAGGATGAATTGAGTGGTCGAGACGAACTGTGGAGCCAAATTTGCAGGTTGGCTGGCCGCTGAAGTCTTGGGAGTGTAAAAACCGCATGCACGTAAAAAACAGAAATGCCCTAAAATAGTTGTTTTTACGACTTTTAACTCACTTTCAAGAATTTTGGCGCTTTTGGGACTTTTTGGCATTTTTTGAGGATGACGTTATCATGACGTAATTTTGTCCGGTAGCGGGTACGGAAAATGACGTGGCAGCTGACATGGATGATGATGTGGCAGTGGATACCGTGGTAGATTGATGACGTCAGCAGATGACCTGGCAGTACGGAGGGGTGACGTGGCAGTGACACATGGGTGGAAGGGAAAGTGGTTTTAAACTGCATCGGACCGCCTTGGGTATGGAGGCAGTATTCGTCAGGGGCGGCCTGATGCAATTGGAAGATGCCACGCGTCCCGGTGTACGACGGTGAAACCGTCGGACATCGGGTGCTAAAGGACTATTGTGAGGGAGAGCCTGACATGCACGAGGGCCGTCGGATCTAGAAAAGCAAATCCGATGGCAGGCGGGAGGAGGAAAAGCTCGGAGTTTAAAGCAAATGTGCGCGCTTTAATCCATGAAATAATCGCAGCCGTGGGTGGTTTTAAGCTTAGGTTTAAGGTTTTAACGAAATGTTCAGGTTTCGATTATTTATCAATCGAATATTGATAAAACCAAAAAAGGGAGCGGAGAAGGGTTAGAAGGTTATTTATTTGACCAAAAGTCAAACAAATCCCGGGTTGACACGGAGGGATTAACAGTGGGCCCCAGATAGACCTACTGTTTTCCCGACTTTGGTTTATTTGGCTATAATTGCCAAGGGGTGGGATATTTAGTATTTATAGGGTGTTCTATATAGTCTCCTTTAGAGTAGGGGTAGGGAACATGGTTGTAGGGGGCTATATAATAGAAATTAGATGTTAATATGAATTGTGAGAGATGACAAGGGATCTGGGGATGCTGAGTTTATAAATTAGAACCTCAAGCATAGGGGAATGAATGGATTAGATAGAGATTAATATTTACACAAGAAATGTGGCTTCTTTTCACCAAGTCAACTCAATTTTCAGCTTGTTTTAAGTAAGGAATGAAGTGAAATTGGATTACTTGAGCAGATCTCAATATTTTTAGAGGAATGTTAGTTAGATGATTTCATGGGGGAAAAGGAAAAGGAAGTTAGTCATGTTTCTTCGTTGTACTGCTAGCCAACTGCCAAGGTGCCAACTTATACTTGCTATAGGTCCTTCTTTTGATAAACCAAATGGTAATACCATTTTTACTTCTGCATCCTCATACTACCTACCCAGCCTGACCATCCTAACATTTTCCTTCACTTGAATTTGAGTGCACTAGAATTAGCAAACCCTCAATGTGCTCTTTTTCTTTTGAATACCCTCCTGTATAGATCTACTCTTATTTCTTCCAAGGGCTCAGATTAAGCAATTGGGCTCCTTTGATTCTCTATCTATCAAAACCTACCAAGATTAAACCGTTTGGACCTCCCCTTGGATGAACTCTACAAAAACTGAGAGATTCTTCAAAAATTGGAATGCAACGGATGAAATTTGAGTGGTTTTCTCTCATGACCCACTTCTTCAGTGTATGTCAGCAAATATGGAGCATTGCAGTATGCAAAGTATGACATATTTGGCTTGTAAAAATGTCAATCATGAAATATGGGTAACCTGCTACAGCAGGAGGCTAACAGCAGGGGAGAAGTGGAGATGACAGAAAAAGTGGACCATAGGGGATGTGAGACAGAGACACTAGAAGCCAACCAGCTAGGTCAAAGGACAGTCGGGGTATTGGAAAGTGGGAGGACGAGAAGGCAGGTGGGGCAGCATGCAAGACAGGGAAAGGTAGAGGATGGTACGAAGCTAGTACAAGTGTGGTTGAGGAAGGAGGAGAGCCACCAAGTTTTAGGTTCAAGTGAGAGGGCGGGCAAACTAGTGACGATAAGTGGCACAACAACAGAAGGAAATCCATGACAGGAGAAGTTGGCAGCATGAGTGGAGTAATGAAAGGTAATAATGGAAGGGTCAGGGGAACCTCATTCCAAGGAAATCGAATGAAGGATTGGGTGGCGGGAGGATGAAGAGAGCATGTGGGGGACTGTATGAAGCTAGGCGGGGAAGCTGGACAAAGAAACAAGAGGCTAAGGTAGCCAGGAGAGAAGGCATTTGCATGTAGAGAGAGAAGGAGAAATAACGTGTAGTAGAAGGTGGGGGACGCAGCTAGAGGATGTCGAGAGGAAAACAGGTTTAGTTGGAAAGCATTGGCATGTTACCTCGATTTCCCTTCTCACTTGCATTGTAGAAATGAATTTTACAAAGGAACTCGGGGAGAGGGCTGAGGGAAGTCTAGAATCAGAGTGAGTCGAGACCTGGGTTTCCTGGGAATCTAACCCAGTCGAATGGATCGTCTATGCTTGGAATGTTGTCTGAGTGAGGATACCCAGGAGAGATATAGTGCATCTTTGGGTAGATAGGAACCGAGGGAACGAGGCCTGATGGGATGGCCCATGGGAATGATACAATGGCGCGAGTAGGAAGCCTATTGCCCCGACCAGGTGGAACCTAAGGCATGGGAGGGAAGAAATAATTATGAGGGGAGGGGAGCCTGGAACCATCATGGAAAAAGTAGCAAGATTGTGGTTAGCCCGACTCGATATGAGCCCAAACCTAGCTGAAGGTTGTGGGCCATAAGGGATAACCAGCGGTAGAATCTGGGTTAGGGAACCAGAGAGGAGAGGTTCTTGGTCTGGACCCTCAAACATGGCCCTAAATGCTAATAAGGAAACCCAATATCAACATTGGGACACCTGCAGAACTGATAATGCTGACCCGCATGTCACTGTTTGTTGGGGAGGGGATAAGCAGAGAGGAGAGGAAACAGAAGGTCGAAGCTTGGTAGTCTCTGAGAAGGAAGGGGGAAATCAGGGGAGAAAGAGGGCAACCACAAGTCTCCAAGTCCAGAGTAAGTGGACAAGCTCAGGTTAGAGAAGCTTAAGACCACCCAATATAAAAGAATTCTGACTTATAAAAAATTTCTTTTGTTAATTTTCTAGGTATTAAAGAAACTAGGGTGTAGCACTGCCCAGAGTTATGGAACCCTTATCTTGCTCCAACAAGTAAGCTGGTACTGGTGAGCCACTTGAAAAAATAAATACAAAGTAAGAATGAAGACAAGATGGCAAAAGAGGGAAAAGAGATGGGTAAAAGAGGAACCAGAGGAACAAGTAAGGTAGGGAAAAGGACCAAGGGGGGGGGGAAGCAACCTCCAGCAGAGGTCCAAAAAAAAGAGTTTAAAGGACTAGGAAAGAACACATGCAGACCCTCATAAATGCGTATATGGCTAGCAATCCACCATAGATAAGAGGTCAAATAACAAAGTGGGAGAGGGAGCTTAATGACAACATAACCAAACAGGATATAGAGAAAGAAGAATGGGAAACTATGGTGAAAGATCCAGGGTGTTAGCGCTCAAATCCGCCTTAGGCTGAAATAAGGCAAGACTCAAGGCCACATTAAACCACGCTCAGCCTCGTAGATAGCCCTGCGAGGATAGGAGAGGGCTCTCTCTGGGTCAAACTCGGCAAAAGATATTCGAAAAGGCTTGAGATGACCAAACTGATGACTGATTTTAGGCTAGGTATTAAGAACAAAGAGTTTAGGATTGATTTTTTTATGATTTTGTTGAAATCAAGGGAAAGGCAATTTTGGGTGCGGGGATGAGGCACAGTTTTTGCAGAGGTCCACTTGGGGCAAGATAAGCAATTTTTTTGATGCCTTAAAGCAAGTGAGATGGATAGATCATACCGGTGAGAGGCTAAGGAGAGAAAGAGGTCTCAAGGATTCTCCTTAAACTGAAGAAAACATAGAATATTAAACAAATTTAAAGGCAGAGAATGGCAATTTCATGGATTCTACCTTAACACTTCATTTGATTAATAAGAGAAGATTCAATAAAGATAATGATGAACATACATAACTTACAAGAACTGAAAGAAACACACCATCAAGACATAAAGCCACATGGATCCCAAGTAGTGCTGCAAAACCCTGGTCTTTCCTTTGCCAAAAATGTTGTAAATATGTACAATATAGTCTCAAAACTATCCCAAGAGTCCAACCTCTGCTACTGAATGAAAAATTACATATATAGACCAAGATAAACAATTCCCTAACCTATAGGGGTCGAGCTCCTCCTTCTAGGAGCTGTTTCAACCAATTCTAAACTGAGCACTACAAACTAGGCAATCAAAACAACTTGCCTCTATAAACTTGGAACCAATTCATTCATTAATTTTTTGCCATTTTATGAATGAATCTTCTAGAATAGGTAAAAAGAGCCATGTCAATCATGAAATTACATTTAGTTACATCAAATATGGTGAAAAATCCCATGAAAAGTCAAGACTGGTCAAAAGCTGCGTTGTCCTGAGCTGAAAGTGAAAAACTGGCCAATTTCCCCTACGCGTAGCGCGCCTTTCAGGCCAATTTTGAGGTACTTTCAGACATCCAAATGAGGCACAAGTGGGCTTGTTGGAAAGTTCCAGATGTCTACCTTCCAGCCCAGGTGGAATTTTTCAATTTTGTCGCCATTTTCCCCTCCAAAATTGCAATCTCCCAAGACTGCTTCTTGTGTGTCCAAAAAGTGGCAAAAGGTCATTTTTTGCTTGTTTTTTGACCTTTTGGGGGCTCAAATCTCCATGAAATTTCTTGGCCATGACTGAGAAACTGTATTTTGTCCTGAAAAATCCAAAAATGTAAATGTTTCCTAAAATGGACCTCCCCAATGAAAGGGTAGCGCTCAGCGCGCTACGCGTTGGGGACAAAAACCTGTTTTTGACAAAAAATTTCAAAAATGACGAAAATTGCTCCAAATTGTCTAAATTTTGAGCTGGGGGTATATCATTGAGTGCCATGCTCCCTCAAGGTAGCATCAGCCAAAATCTGAAGTGGATCGGGCCTTTTCCTCCGTTTTAGTGCTTTGGGCAATCGTCTCTTGAGAACCTTCATTTTTTCCTTGCACACATGCATGCGGGCCCAATATTGATTCTTCATGTGGCGAAGCATATCTTTGTTTCTATTGGCTTTCGCCAACAACCTCTCCAAGTGAGTGTTCACCCGAATAAGCATGGACTCTCGATCTATGTGTGTCAAATCACTGGGTCTCCTACGGGCCAATTCCCGGTCTTCACGAATCTTCCACTGCTCATAAAGCTCGTGCTCATCTTCCAACTGTTTGTTGCACTGCTCTAAATAGTTAATCACCCGTTTTTCCATTTGCAATTTCTTGTGCAGTAACTCATTCTCGGTCCTTTGCTCTCGGATGATCTCCTTGAGCTTTGAGGCAAGAGACCTAGCCTCAATATCAATGACATGTGTATCCGGAACTGCTAAAGGACCCTCATCAATCATGGGCCTCTTGCCCCTGTCCTGAACATGTACCTATGCTGAAGAAGGTGGCAAGACCCCTTCCACATGATGTGGAGATAGTACTCGCTGTGTCGATGAAGTCAACGAGACCCCTTCCACCCCGGGTGAGATAGTACTCGTCGTGCAGCTGCAAATAAGGCTCTGGGGCCTTTCTGATATGTTACATATGCTGGAGCATCAACATGCTCAGTCTCATGAATGTTCGGCTGCTGTGAAGGCCCCTCATCATGGACAATCTCAGGAGGTGGATGTGGCACTGTGAAGAAGTTATGAGAAATGAAATTCTCCCATGGAATACTTTGCTGTGCCAGCTGATGCATCACTATGATCTCGATCAGTGCATAATGATATATGCTTTTGAGTTGCCGTGCAGGGCTCTTCCTTTGCACTACGAGCACCATCTTCTCTATATTTCGGCACATGAAAAAGGGAATGTTCATCATTCATACCCGGGTAAAATGCATCAACAAACGGATATGGTATGAATATAAACGTGAAAATCAGCCCTCACAAGTTAAATAGCGCATGATAAGCCTCATCAAGGGTGCATACTCCTCCCTTAGGAATCTGAAAGGAAAAACAACAGTGAGGTTCTTCACGAATCCGGGTTTGATGTATGGTTGATAATGAAATTTTCCTAGTAGCTTGCACTTGGTCCATCCTTCCCCAACATTTGGTATCCCGGTGGCTTGAGCAACAACCTCGGGTGATAATGTGAAATCCACTCCTGCAAGGTTCACATGGCCATTGTGCAAATGTAGGACAAACAAGCGGACTAATTCCCTGTGATGTTGAATTTGTGAGATCCTCTCGCAATACTCAAAGCATGATTGGTATCGAAAACAAGATAGTGCAAATGGACAAGCTTGCAAATAAGCCAAATAGGTGGGCTCCTCTCTAACATGCCGACCACCTTTACCACCCTTGTGATGCCTCCTAGGCACTTCTTCCTCTGATGTTGATCCACTGTAATCACTCTACTCATAATCTGATTCGGTTTCTGACATGGTTTTGAAGACAAATTTGTTGAACTGTATGTGTTGACTGTGCACACACTTGATTGTTGTTTGACTTTTTATGCTGTTACCAAGGGGACTTAGAGACAAGGGAATTGTTAGGGAAAGGGAAACATGAGGGAATAAAGGGAAATGAAAATAAGGAGGAATTTATGGAAGGGAAAAAACATAGGAAATTATGAAAGTGTAGGATTTGGAGTGAAGTAGGTTTTAGGGCTAAGTAGGGTTTGGGATTTTATGGAGGAATTTTGTGAATTTTATGGGAAATTTGAAAAGGAATGATGATGAATATGAGAGGAAAAATGAGGGTGAATCATGGGAAAACCTTGGGCAGCATATCTTTAAAACCCTAGCAAACTTAGTCTTTCATTTTACACATCAACATTAGGGTTTTTTATTTTCAATTTCATGGCATATTGGTCATTTTTCCTTTACATTCATTTTGCAAAAAATAACCAAAACAATCATGAAAGAGCTTACTTGTAACTTGCTTGAGCTGAGAGAGGTGTATTGTGTGTTTGCTACAAGTTTTAGGGCGAAATACCCAACGTGTAGCACACTCTACCCAACGTGTAGTGCGCTCCCAACGCGTAGCACCCTTGTATTTTTGCACTGCCAGAACCTCCCTTACGCGTAGCGCGCACTTCCCAACGTGTAGCGCGCTACCAAGACTGCCCAACTTTGCTCAATATCTCATGAAATCGCCTTTGCAAGTTTGCACTTAGCTTGTGAGAGGCAAATGAGTTACAAATGAAGTTTAATGTGCTTTTATAGGCTTGCTTTAAATTTACATTTTCCCAAAACCCACTTTCTAATGTTTTGAGTGTTGACACTTTTTGAACTTAATTGGCTCTGATTTTTGGTTTCTTTTCTTTGAAAAATTGGTTGAACTGATGGTTTCTTCTGAAAATTTTTGCAGGGATAGCTTCTAAGGTGCTTTGGCAAAGGAGACCAGGGCTGCACTTTGACATTTGGAAAATTTGAAAATTTGAGAATTTTTTACAAAAAATGAGAAAATGACCTTTGTTTTTCAAAAACAGAGTTTTTGAAAACAAAGTGAAAATTTAGCTGAAGAATAGTGAAAATTGTTGAAATGATACTTTATGAAGGACATCCCTCTGGCCTGCTGGTCCTTTATGACTTCTCAAGACAAAATTTGACTCAACCCTAGACCTAATACTTGGAAATTTAAAACAAGAGAAATGACCTTTTGAAGACTTTATTGACTCAAACAAACCTGAACCAGCAGTGCCAAACAAGAGGGGGATAAAAGACACAAGCTAATCCAGCAGAGTTATGGCATGCTTAATGGAATGCAACATGATCACGCTGATGGGACACCTAATTATGAAATGCAAAGAGCTTTGATTTCTGGTGGAGGGCTACTAGACCGACTCTAACACGGGGAACACCAGAGGTTGAAACATGTTGTTTCAGCAAACAATCCAATAATACTGGGTTATGAAGAACATATTGGCCTGAGAAATGACACTATACAAGGAACAAGAGGAGTAGGAGGAGGCCCAAACAACGGAGCCCAACATGAAGGATCTTCATAGAGAAATTGTTGTAGTCTAGATACAAGTGTACAAAAAGAATCTGGCACTGAACAATATTGAGCAAAGCATACAGGACATGAAGAGGAGCGAAATCTCAGGGTCCAGTGCGAAAGCCCCAGCCCCAATGGACTCATCTGATGAGTGAAATAGGTCTCTAAACATAATTTTGTTATATGTCAGTTAGCCTTTAGTTTTTAGTAGATAGAACTGCAAATATTGCCTCGATGGTGTTGAAAACTTTATTTAAATTTTGGACAACAGTTAACATAGACAGGTGGCCAACAGACCTGGTTTCATGTGGGCAAGTTGAGGCCACCTGAAAATTTTGTTAAAGACATTCTTATGGTTTGAAAATATTAATAGAGAAAGTACTACCAAGCTTACACAAAAAAAAATATTCCTAGAATAAATTCAAATAAATAGTGATTTATTTAATTATTCTTCATGGGTTTAATTATAAATTACTTAACAAATGTGGTTTAATTAATTTCTCAAAGTGAAAGCAATTTTACTATGGTAAAATTGGATTTACATTGTGTACTTCGACCCGTCTCGTAAATTAGGCTAGATGATCAATTTTTTGGTGATATGACAGCCTTCAGAAACCTTGCAAGCCCAAGTTTCCAACACTCTTGAAGAAGATCACTACATGTCCCAAATTTTTACATCTTCATAAGCAACTTTAGTATTCCAAAAAAACATTAGCTTCAAAAAATAACCTAGAGCAACTACAAATTTTCTTGTAGAGTACTATAGGGTCCCCTATCCAACAACACCATCCTCAAAATATTCAACAAAAGCATCAAAACGACTGACAACAACATAAGATTCAACAACAATAGCATCTACATGACCTGCAAAAGCATCAAAAGTAAGGCACTAGGTATGAATCTCTTAACCTCACCCTTCGAACTTATCACAAACATAAGAAACGCTAAAAGTGCAAGATAATTTTATAGCTAAATCTAGCTAGCAAGAATCTTAGCCAAATATGGCAAAAGACTTTAGATTTTCTCCAAGTAACACCCAGATGTGGAAGAGATCAATATAAATCTGGGGAAATATTTGAAAGGAAAACCATTGTGATGAAAAATAACATGGAGTATGAGTATGCGAAGGATAAGGAGTGGGTGGGGGCCAACTCACCCACTGTGCACTAGGAGCCATATTATCAACCACCAATAACAAGTATACTCAACTCGAGAACACTCTGAGTTTACCACTTCATGTTTTTCATGCAACCTTGATTAAAAATCATCAACAAATACTTCCACCTCCACAAGAGTAAAATACAACTCTTGGCCTACCTGCTATAGGAACCTATAGGATGCTATAAGACACAAAAATACCAATATAGGAGGTCAAATTTCTTCCCAAAATGGCTATAAAAATATCATAAGGTAAGGGCCTCCTCAAAATAAATTTAATTCTAATTACTCCACTCATATTTTGCATGAGGAAAATTTCTTGAATTACCTCAATCTAAGGATAATTTTATGTGTTAGACAGTTTGAATTAAATAGTGAAGCAACTAAATAACTTGATTGTTTTCAAGAACACCAAATTGAAAAATGGTGATGAAATGAAGTAATAAATTGACAAGTTTTACCCTTATCTATCTTTGAAAATTTTACATCGCTTCTAGGCTACAAGACCCCCTATTGCCAAAGGAAACCATAACTCTTATAACACCATAGAACCAATACTCCCTTATACAAAACAATTCTTACTCAAATCTATGAAGAATTGTGTCAAACCATGGGATGAGGTTTTAATAGGAGAGAATCCATAGATACATATATGATTCATCAAGACCCTAAGGCTAGAGATACCTTGGAAAATTGCAATTAGCTAGGGTTATTTGAAAAATTGAGAGGTTAACATGATGGGATTTCATGGGAATTTTCTCTAAACCTCCAACATTCTGAAGGACATCAAAAGGTTACTATAGTTAAGGGTTTGATCATATATCTTGATGAGGATCTCATTAGCAGAGTCACTACCTTTTCCATGGGGTTTAAATGGAGTAAGGAAGAAAGGCATGAAATTGTTTGGAGTAGCGAAACCCTAGCGAGGTGTAATTGCATAATTATGTTCTTTAGAGGTTCCCACATCGAAATCATCTATTTCTCCAGATCTCCAAAAAGTCTTGGACAATCATTCCAAGATATTTGATACTCCCAAAGGTCTCCCACCTATTTGTGATCTTTATCATGTTATTCATTTGATTCCAGGAAGTGTTCCTCCAAACATTAGGCCGTACAGATATCCCAATGCCCAAAAGAGTGAAATTGAGCGTATGGTTGTAGAAATGCTAGAGGCTGATATAATTCAACCTAGTCAAAGTTCTTTCTCTACTCCAGTAGTATTGGTGCACAAGAAGGATGGATCATGGCACATGTGTTCGGATTATAGGGAGCTAAACAAGCTCACTATTAAAGATAAATTACCCATTCATGTCATTGATGAATTACTGGATGAATTACATGGATCAATTTACTTCACCAAGTTGGATCTTCATTCAGGATATCATCAAATTAGAATGAAGATTGAAGACATTCCGAAAACAACATTTAGAACTCATGAGGGTCATTACGAATTTTGGTCATGCCTTTTGGCCTTACCAATGCACCTTCAACATTTCAAGGTTTGATGAATTCAATTTTCAAACCATTCCTTAGAAAATTTGTGTTAGTATTTTTTGATGATATACTAATCTACAACAAGTCTTGGAAGGATCATGTTGAACATGTTGACAGGGTGCTACAACTACTGGAGGAGAAACAATTATATGCAAAAAGATCCAAATGTTTCTTTGGAGTACAAGAGGTGGAATATATGGGTCATATTGTATCTCATGAAGGTGTTAAGGTAGACCCTAGCAAAATTAAAGCCATTAAGGGATGAAAAATCTCCACATCCATAAAGCATCTGCGAGGATTTCTTGGGTTGACAGGGTATTATCACAAGTTTTTTAAGAATAATGGGAGAATAGCAGCACCTCTAATAACATTATTGAAGAAATATGCATTTTCATGGACCCCATAAGCAACAAAGGCTTTTGAACATCTTAAAGAGGCAATGTGCCAAGCATCGGTCTTAGCTACACCAGACTTCACAAAAACCTTTATTGTGAAATGTGATGCTTTAGGAAATGTAATTGGTGTTTTTTTAATACAAGATGAAAGAGCCATTGCTTTCGAAAGTCGTCCAATCAAGGGAAAGTATTTACACAAAGCTATTTACGAGAAGGAAATGTTGGCAATACCAAAAGCACTTAAGAAATGGTAACCCTACTTAATGGGAAGACACTTCAAGGTGAAAACAAATCATGATAGTATTAAATAATTTTTAGAACAAAGATTATCCTCTGAAGAGCAACAAAAATGGGTCACAAATATTTTGGGTTATGACTTTGAAATCATCTACAAAAAATGGAAGGAAAATGTTGTGGCAGATGCACTCTCAAGAAAGGATGAGGATGTGGAAGCATTGTTGTGTGCCATTTATATTATGCAACCAGATTGGATAGACAAAGCAAGGGAGGAATGGAAAAATGACGAAGAAGTGTGGGCACTCATTCGAAATTTACAACAATATCCCAGTACATCTGATACATTTAGCTGGAAAAATGATTTGTTATGGTACAAATATCACTTATACATATGTAAGAATTCCCAACTCAAACAAAATATTCTTATGGAATTGCACACTTCTCCCTTAGGAGGGCACTTGGGGTTTTTAAAAACTTCCTACAATTTTTTTGGGATGGCCTTAAATTGGATATTCAAAAGTTTGTGGTGGAATGATTGGTTTGCCAACAAAACAAAGTTGAAACAATTAAGACCCCAGGTCTATTACAACCTTTATCTATTCTAAGCCAATGTTGGGAGGAGGTTTCAATGGATTTTATCACAGGTTTACCCAAGTCCAAGGGAAAGAGTGTCATCGTGGTGGTAGTTGACAGACTTACCAAGGATGCACACTTTTGTGCATTATCAAATCCATTTAAAGCTAGTAAAGTTTCTACTAAATTTATGGAAACAATTCAAAAGCTACATTGAAACCCAAAGATTATTGTAAGTGATAGAGATCCCATTTTCATTGGAAATTTTTGGATAGAATTATTTTCTTGTCTCGGTACTCAGTTAACTCATAGCTCATCTTATCATCCTCAATCCGATAAGAAAATGAAGATAGTAAACAAATGTTTGGAAGGATATCTTAGTTTCTTTGTATCTGATAAACATACACAATGGGTCAAATGGTTGCCTCTGGCTGAATGGTGGTATAACACTTCCTTCCATACTGCAGCGAACATGACCCCATTTATGGCACTTTATGGATATCATCCACCATCCATCACATCATATTTAAGAGAAAATTCTAAGGTTCAAGCAGTGAAACATCACATTGAGCATCAACAAGAAGTTCTCCAACTCTTAAAGGATAACCTCACATTGGCGCAAAATAGAATGAAATAATAGGCATATCAACATTGTAGTGAGAGAAGTTTTGATGTAGGTGACTGGGTATTCCTACAACTACAACCATATAAACAAATGTCCCTCAAGCAAGCTAAGAAGGATAATAAATTATCTCCAAAGTATTATGGTCCGTACAAGGTGTTGCAAAATATTGGTACTATGCATACAAATTGGAGCTTCCTGCAGCTTCCCGAGCGCACCTAGTTTTCCATGTTTCATGTTTAAAGAAGGTTATAGGTGACAAGCTCCTAGTTCAAACAATATTGCTAGAACTTGATGAGGAAGGAAAAATCATATTGGAACCAGAAGTAGTCATAGAAACAAGAACTTGACAACTAAAAAATCGATCAATTTCGGAGTATCTCATCAAGTGGAAGAACTTATCTGCTCAAGATTCCACATGGTAGGATGATAATTTTATACAGAAACATCCAAAACTACTCAAGCATTGAGGAAAATGCTTTTCGGAAGGAGAGGGGCATGCTAGGCCCCTATAATACTAGTGACTCCCCCATTACTTGTCATTGTATCCCTTATTTTTATTATTGTGCCCCTATTGTCCCCATATTGTTATTAGTATGTCCCATAGAAATCCACTATTGCTATTTTTGTGCCCTTATGTTAATACTATTATGTCGACTTGATTATATTATGACCCCTTAGACTCTTATATATAGAAGGGAGGTTTAGTCATTTGTATCATCCAAGAATTGTTCATTTGTGTAATGTAAAGGAGGTTTCCCCCTCGAAGAGGCTAAATTCTAAGGAATTGATCTATCTTTTATATCTTTTTGTGAGTTGGTTTCCTAAAATGGATTGAGTAAGGGAAACTAATCCTTATTCACTTAGCACCAATGTTATTCTTTGAGGTTCAGGAAGAAAAGGCTAGAACTCAAATGGAAGAAATTTTTAAAATATAAGGGAGTTGATGATGTTGGCAGAATGGAAAATGAAATGAAAAAGATGAAAGAGGAGAATGCACTCATTAGATTTGATATATCCAATAGATGAGACCACTTTGAAAAGTAGAACAGGTAGTTAAGGGCCCACTTGTAACAAACCCAAAGACTTCAACAAGAAAAAGAAGCTAAAGTTACAACTATTAAAATCAATCTGGGCATCATGGCAAACCTTTCCATGGAAGCATTCGGCTGTAGGAAACCATCCAAAAATTACTTCTTATTTCTAAAGGAGCAATGGTTCCAAATCCAAATTGAAATTCTTACAAAAAGAGGTTGCCTCTCTCTGTAGAATGCTATATAATTTATTTACTTTTACCTCTAATGCAACATCGAAGATAGGGCCAAGATTTCTAAGTTCAACGTTCACAACTTGGTGTTTCCTAATATCACCATATGGGACCCAAATTATATTTGAGTGATACATAGCTCATGGATCTAGCATCATGGATAAGGCACTGTGAAGAGATCAAGGAAAAATAAGTAAAGAGATCATTATCCATTGAAATGAAAGATCCACTTTGAGGATATTTGTAAGCAAAGGAAAGAACATACCATCCTCCACTTTGAGGATACCTTAAGACTATTTGGAGAAGAGAGTTTGCATGCCTACTAGAGAAGATGGATGCCACTACCCTAGAACATGAAAATCATGGAATCTCATTCTCCTGATAGATTGCAGGTCGCACTAGCAAGAACTCCCTTATATAAAATAATCATCTAGAAACTTAAGACCCAATGGATTGGGCTCATATTTAATCCTCATTTTTTGCTAGTTTTCAAGAACATCCAAGCCAAGAGGAAGAGTCAATATAATATCAATACATTGAGACAAAAGAAGGCTTTTAGCCAACTAGGAAAACCACTTCCAGCATTTGATGGGACATTAGGCAGGTTATTAGAGAAATAGATGAGGAGAAATATAGAAAATAAGATGAGTAGATTGCTTAGAGGATGAGAAACAATTTCAGTAGAGGGGTATGACAGGCCTATAATTAGGTGCAACATAAGGCCCATCTAACCTTTCCTAGGCACAATGGACCTATCCTTCTGCACTTAATATTTTTTTTTAGTTTAAACAAGTTCTTAGGAAGGTTAAATATGTTTATCATACTTTTTTTTCCTAATATATTTATGACGTAGGATATTGAGGAGATAAAGTACAAATTATGAGGATATCCAATCATATAAGTTTATGGGAACTGTTTATGGCAAAACTAGTGTCTTTTCAAATGACTAGCCCTCTAGGTTTGGCAGCTACCCTAGAAACAATAGTTCTATATATAATAGATAAGAGAAAGACAAAGGGACCAACCTGGAACTTTCACTTATTCCCTCACTTGATCTCTCTCCCCCTTGACAAAGCTTGCAACTCCTCCCTGTACGTATCCCACTTGGAGAGTACCTGTAGAGACATAGTAACAAAGAACCATCAAAGAATCTTGATCTATTATATCATAAGCATTACAGAATCAGATGTATAATGAACATATAATAGCATTCACAAATAATAACATTCACGATTGCACAATCATATGGAAGAAAACTTGAAGAACTTTATTAAATAGAAGGGAGAATTACAACCCAGTTGTCTAATCCAACATCATCCTC